>JAVFBZ010000312.1:0-12671 GCA_032466195.1 Katharina tunicata
ATTTGTCACACAAACATAATTTATTGTAAATGATACGGCACAAAACCAGTTAACATAAAACCATAATTTACTGTAAACGAAACAATGCAAAACATTTTGCCAAAAACATAATTTGCTGTAAATGAAACGATGCAAAACATTAGGCCAAAAACATAATTTACCGTAAATGATACGGCACAAAACCAGTTAACATAAAACCATAATTTACTGTAAATGAAACGATGCAAAACATATGGCCAAAAACATAATTTACTTTAAAGGAGACGACAAAACAGTTGTGCAAAAACATAATTTATAGCAATTGATACGATAAACAACAGTTGTGACGAAGACATCCTTGTTGTCTTCGTCCTTTAGGGTTTAGCATTTGATGAGAAACTAGACGACTCATGTATGCGTAAAGGTTTCACAAGATGTATAATAAAAGTTCATTAAGAATTTCCCAGAATTGAATCGTTTAACGTTCATGTATGTACAATGTTCATGTCTAATTTTTCCAAGGGGGATTAACTCAAAATTTATTTGAGAAATAAAACCAGAAAGATTTCACTTTATGGCTTCTTGCCACACTCAAGGTTACATGTTTATATGTCACTTCTAATTTCTACGGAGAAATGAAATATTAACCTGAAGTCAATCAGATGATATGTTTGTTTGATTCGGGTTTTACGCCGTACTCAAGGTTATTTCACGTAATGGACGCTGGCAACACACAACAGGACAGGACAAAATATTTACATCACATAAACAAAACAGGATACCACAACAAATCGGCATCCTGTACCCCTTAGCTCAGAGAGCACCAGGGCACAGGAGGCTCCCACCCCACCCGTTGATCAGATGAAACTGGGCACAGTAATATTCATAACGAGGCAATACTTAATCAAAATATTATTTATATTCATTAAAGCTTTAAAGTGATTGATTGATTGATTGATTGATTGGTGTTTAACGTCGTACTCAAAGGTATTTCATTTATATGACGACAGATTCTCCATTAAATCTGCTCTACCCAATACGGCGGAAAGCTTTAAAGTAAAATTATGTTCAAGAATTTTTTTTTCAACACGGCAGAATAGTTGATGGCAAACAGTTTAGTGGTCAGGAATTTTAGCAGCTGACGAAGCACTTATTAACATATTTATTGATAAACAATTTCATCTTGTATCGGAGGGATAAGCCATATTGACTGCAAACTTTGAAAGACGTCAAGTGAGGAAGATTTGTCACTTTTATGATAATAAAGTTAATCTGGGAAGAGAAGATGAGACAACACAGAGAGCAGAAGACTTGACAAGCAACAGCCCTGCTGCGTGAATTATGAATTATCTGCAGAGAAAAATCTATAAGATGCGGATTGGTCTGGCTTTGAAAACGTGCTGGAAATGTGTTAAGCACAGAGTCCTGCTTCAGTGGGGACAGCTGCTATTGAAGCTCAGATCAATACAAAACTGCCAACAAGTCCTGATCACTTAACAATGCGTGCAAAAAGACGTGGAAAACAATAGCTGAGCGGGACAAACCATTACACGAAATAGTGGCTGTAGAAGCTGCCAGCATCCTGTTGTCAAATAACAATTCGAACGTCACTATCGTCAGGCGTGTATCTAACTATCACAAGACGATAGTAAAATAAACATCGTAACCGCACGTCCCAAGTCAGTCATCACAGGGGACTCAGTTTCTACCGCTTCTACGACAAGTCGATGAGCATGTCGGATGAAGCCAATGACTAGTAGCTCCATCTGTGGGACAAGAATCTGAATAAAGGATACACGTTCAAAGGAGCATCCGTTCGTGCCATGTCAATGACTATGTACACTAATTCTTATCTAGGCCATCTATTCGTTATTGAATTATTGAAGACTAGCTGCTCCTGCTGGAACAAGCATGCACACAATAATAAGAGATGATAATACAGTAGAACAACTGGTCTATAATCCTATGTTTACAGTTGATGGGAATTGACTGAAACTGAGCAGATAGACTTTGGTAAATTGAGAAAAGATAACAAAGCAACACAACCGCTCCATAATTTCTTGTTTACAGTTCATGAGAATTGAGGGAAGATGGGATAATAAGCTTGTCTACATCACTAGAGTATTTGCTGGTCGCAAAGATAGACTTTCCCTTTTTCATGTTCAGATACATACAAGATTACACCATACAATGTACATCATACAAACAAAACAGTGAAAACTGACAGTACGATTTGTTTGTATGTTTGATTGGGGATTTATGCCGTACTTAAGGTTTTTTCAATTATATGACGGCGTGCCAACCCAGTCGGCGAAGGGAACCACCAC
Source organism: Katharina tunicata (assembly GCA_032466195.1). Lineage (NCBI taxonomy): Eukaryota > Metazoa > Mollusca > Polyplacophora > Chitonida > Mopaliidae > Katharina > Katharina tunicata. Next base: position 2,307 of record JAVFBZ010000312.1, read on the forward strand.
AAACTACGCTGACAGCATAAAAGATGTCACGCAACAATTACAAGAGGACAAACAGAACAACACAAGAAATTGGCTTCTGATGCCCTTAGCTCACAGAGGACCAGGGACTTCTTTCGTGAAGCGATCTTAGCCTAAGATGAGCGTAATTACCATGACAACACTATACCTTCAGTTCAGTACTTGTCGTTATGGTAATTACGTTTAACATTCGCTAAGATGGCTTTGTGAAACAGTGCCGAGGGCGCCAGGAGGCTCCCACCCAATCACCCACCCGCCAGTAGGACTACAGTGAACATTCCAGACACTGGATACACGGACATGAAGGTTCTGGTGCCAGCATGTACCAGAAATCATAGAATCAACCCCTGGAAATGCTTGATTTATTATTTACATGTACTTGATCGGTGTTTAACATCTAACTCAACAGTATTTGACTTATAAACGACTTTGCATGCCAAACACAGATGAAACTACAGAAAAACCACGCCGTGATCAAACGGAAAACTTCCCTCCTGAACCTTAAGTCGACAGGGGATTTAGAACTTATTCCACATACAGTGAATGGGTTTCAGCAGTCCAACGCTCAACCAGCGAGCCAGGGCGCTGCCCCCAAAATACTTGTTTGTTTGTTTGGGGTTGAGCCCAATCGGTGAAGGAAACCACTGTTAATGACACCATGCAACATGCAAGATAGGACAAACGTTTACATAACATTAATAAAACAGGACACCACAACAAATCGGCATCCTGTATATATCCACAATATATACTAGTGAAATGACATTGTTTAAGTACTAAGCCCTGTACATATAGTACATATCTAGTAAGCAGAGTAATCCTAACCCCTCTAAATACTTGAAACCTGAGTATACCATCCTCTTTATTTTCATCACTTATGATTACTTCCTAATCATAATTATCATAGACAGGATCATGTACAAACTCAACTGGTATGTATTTAACAGTTATCCATTACCAGTGTCAAATTCGTCCTTTTGAGCCATCCCAATCAGTGTAGGAAACCACCATGAATGACCAGTAAACATTTACAGGATACAAAACAGGACACCACAACAAATCAGCTTCCTGATGCCCCTTTGCTCAAAGAGCACGAGGGCACATGAAGCCCCCACCCAACCAAGGTATGAGACAATTTACATATTTCGTTCTCTGATCAACAAAAATTGATGAAGCGTAACCCCAGCATCATAAAAAAAAGGTTAATTTTGTCCTGTGTGTTCAAGCGTGGCGGGATCGTGTGCCACTTCATTGTTATTATCTACACAATCATCATGCATCTCTATTTTAGTCAGGCTCTAATAGTGCTATTAGTAATGGGGGAATTTCATAAACACACTCCGACAAAAACACAATTACAAAACAGATTTTTGAGGAGTGGTTCTTCGTGATTCATTTTAGCTATTACTGTTTCTTTAAGAATAAAAAGATGTTTCAGAGGAGGATCCGTCTCCGAGACACCAGATTCTAATTATGTTCACAAATCTATTCATGCCGAATTGGATTGACTGACTGACTGACTAACTGATTGATTGATTAGTTTTTTACACCACATATCTTACAAACAGAGAGCCAACTGCTTGTAAGCAAAAGCTGTATACACATATTCCATTATGTTTATTTACTCAAAACAAGATATCACTTTTTTTATTTCTTTTTCAAATTATGTACATACGTATACAACAATAGGCCTAATGGCTACGTATTTTAAATATTTTGCACCATTTTGTTGCAAGACTACAAGTTAAATACAATCCGGAGCATCAGTAAATTAGAGATACACTAGGAAAACATATCTGACCTTCTTCGTTTCTATCACTTGTTTATGCATGAATACTACCAATGGCATCTTAATTGGTGTTAAGTAGACTCAGTAAAGATCAATGCATTTAAGTAGGCTTATACAACCAGTAAAAATTTACATTGATTGATTGATTGTTTATTATTTTTTTGATTTATGGTTAACGTCATTCTCAAAGGTATTTCCACTTTGCGTTGCCAGTATGTAGCTGAACCCCAGGAATAATCATCCTCAAACTCACCCCACAGTCTCCGCAGCCACTGCAAAACTTCCCTTACACATTGAAACAAGTATATGCCTTAGGTCCACCTGGGAATTTGAAGGTACTGCATAATGCTCACCTTTTTGTAAGTTGTGGAAGTATTATGGCATGTAAAAAAACAAATTTAAATTTATTGTTAAATCCAGATTCGCCTTTAACTGGAAAACTGTTGTTTGAGTCATAGACATTATTTTAAAGTCCTTAAAATAGCTTCCAAAGCATTAACTTCATGGTCGAAATTTAAGGTGATTTAGGGTATACTGGGTACAGTGAAGGGGACTCAGCAGTCAAATGTTCAACCCCAAATAGATTAATTGAATTCAATCCTCCATTATAAATATAGACAAAATAGTAACACTGTTCAAGATTATTATAATATAACGGTATTGCAAAGTGGTGGGTGGTAGACGGGTTGATCGCTTAATTAAGTGATGAAAAATTTACGATGCAGTTGACAAGCTGACTGACTGATAGTTATTTCTTTCCCATAATGTTTATCCGGCGTCAGTTATGATCTACATTACATTATCATACTTTATCGAACTAAGATAAAAAAATAAAAAAATAGCAGACATTAATATCATTAGCATAAGTGTGGACATTATTCATTTTTTCACCGATCTTATTTCAGATAACAAAAGATAGACAGTTAAACAGGTCCTATGAATAAATTAGCTCAATATTTTTTCATCAATTTGGTACATGCATCAGGTTACACCGATAAAAGATGTATCGCATGACGGGCCCAATTATAGATGAATTATTGTTAATTACTCTTTCTTTGCTCCGCTTTTAACCTTGTCGTGTGACAGGATTATCAGTAACTGGCCATCGCAGCTGTGATATGGAAGAAAAAGTAGGACACTTCACATCATAAAAACGTGAGGATGACTTGTGTAATGTTACGCATCAGTAGGTCTGTAATTCATATCAATTGAAGTCGAATTTAATTATTTCAGGACATTGCTGATTCCCACCAGAAGAGATTATTTATCCAGTGATGTTATTAAATACAGTGGTCAAAATCACAGGTGGTTGATAGGCCACAAAGTAAATAGTTAAAAACCCAAAGAATTTCCCTCTGCCTTTGTAGTCCATCTTTTGTAAACATACCAGGCAATAACTGTGGAGGTTTCTATGTTAAGAGGGTAAGAACTGCACACATTAAAGGAGGAAGTCAGTGCTTAACTTTGGCTAGAAATCTAAGACCTCATTAAAAATCATTAACCTAATTTTATAGAATTATATTTATCCACTAAACTAGTCTGATCCACTGTAAAATAAATTAGCCTTCAGCATTTTAAGAAATGGTCAATTAACATCCAGAAACATTCTCAGAATTTGCAACACTTTCTTTTTTGTAAAATATTGAGTTAAACAAAGCTCATATTATCGTTGACTTGACAGATTAAAAGGTGCACTTTTAAAAAAATATTAATTATTTTCTTAGGCCAAATTTAAACCCTTTATTCACAAACCCTCGGCATTGGTCACAACTCACAAGTTGAATTGTCCTAAGATAAATGCCAAGTTTTATAAATTTGTGATAAAAAATTTGCTGACAAAAGTGGTTACAAAAATACAGGTGATAACTAAGCCACAAGGGTAACAATTAGAACTGGATTCAATTTCTGGCTTTGTAGTTTACCTTTGGTAACAAGACAAGTTAATTACTGTGGAAGTCTCTAATGACTATTTTAAGAGGATAAGTGCTCCCAACATTGAAAGAGGAAGTAAGCCCTTAAAAACTGCCTGGTTATGTAAGATGTCATTATAAATTCTAAGGATCTCAGTTTTATATTCATTTATTGCATCAGTGTTGAAGGTCGTACACTCAAGGGTATTTCACTTATGACATATACAGTAACTTTGCGTTGCCGGTGTATGGATGAAAACCAAACAAAACCTCATAAAAACCACCTCACAATCTCCACCGCCACTGTTAAACTTATATCACTTCTATAGCCTAAGGGGACAGGATGGACCTATACAGGGTGCTGTGAAGGGGACTAAACAGTCCAACAGTCAACCAACTGAGCCACAATGCCAGCCCCGAAGTTTTACAGATATATAATCATCCATGAACTTTGAACTTCAGAACAATTAACAAAATGGTCACCTAATATCCACAAAAAGTATTGTCATATGTACAACCCCTGATATTCTATAATACATGCCAAGTTACAGGAGATTTACATCAGTTTCCACAGAGAGCAATTGGTGATACTTCTAAACAAAAAAAAAGTAATCCATGCACATTTTTAATATCATTTCTCTGGCCAAATTTAAGCTTATTTCCAAAAAATGAACTGGTTCGTTTGTTAATTTGTTAATTTGTTTGAGTGCGTTTTTACGTCATACTCAAGGGTATTTCACTCATAAAACAGTGTGCCAGCCCTTTCAATGGATGAAACCACCCTAAACGACACTGGAAACATAGAAGACACCACAATTCAGTAACAGGATGGGAAAAAGGATACTAAAACAAATCAGCTTCCTTGTTCCCCTCAGAGAGCACAAGGGCACAGCAGGATTCTGCCCAACCACCCACCCCTTGGTATTTGCAACAAGGTGACTAGTCCAAAAATAAGATGCAAAGTTTTATAAATTTTGAATACCTGAGGACAAAGATGGGTAGTGACAATAAGAATGACAGCAAACTAACTAAGCCCTCATCCGGTAATAAAAATCACAGGTGTTCGATAAGCCTTTAAGTCAACAATTTACCCAGAATTAACTGTCACCTCCCCTTTGTAGTTCATCCTTTCTAAACAAATAAGTCCAGACTGGTGGGGGTCTTTATGTTATAAAAAAAATACTGTTTAGAGCCTGCACACATAAAGGGAAGATAGTGCTTGACACTATCTCGGAAATCAAGATACTCCAGTCAGTAGTCCTTTAAAATTATTGTTTGTTTGATTAGGGTTTTACGGTCATATTTATAGTTATTTCCCTCATACCACCTGAAACATGCTGTTTCAAACAGCAAGCAGTGACAGACTGACAGTAACACAGCCAAATAATGTGAAGTCAATTCAGTATTAGCTCCATTAAAAAGAAAATGTTCCTCCAGTGCTAAGTATGGCAGTATGAATGTAAGCTTGAAAAATATTGCTCTGGCAACACAGAAGACACAACAGTACATCTACAGTACGGAAAAACAGGACAACACAACAAATAGGCTTCCTGATGCCCCTTAGCTCAGATAGCACTAAGGCAACGGAAGCTCCCACCCAACCATCTTCAAAAAATTAAGGCATTGCAAAATGAATATTCTTACCTGAAATTCAAAACTTGTCAAATTCATGAAGGTTATTATTATATAAGGCGTTGCCAGTTCAAAAACTACATTGCCAGTAAAAAATATATATTGCCAGCCCAAAAGCCACCATGCTAATTAAAAGAAACATATTGCTAGTTCTAAAACCACATTGCCAGTCCAAAAACTACAATGCCAGCTAAATGGCCACATTGCCAGTTCCAAAAACCAACTTATCAGTTCTAAAACCACATTGCCAGTTCAAAAACCACATTGCCAGTTCAAAAACCACATTGCCAGTTCAAAAAACACATTGCCAGTTCAAACACCTCATTGCCAGTTCAAATACCACATTGTCATCTGAAACTCTGAAGTTCGAGCACCGGCACATTTGCATTAAATAACTTATTTGGTTGTTGTTTACTTAACGAGATTTCACTTTGATGGTAATCAAGCACTGTTGGTGTTTGCTGCAGACCAAAGAAGAAACCTTGTAGCAACATTTTATTTTTCCTTCAGCCAACTTCACAGAGTCATGACACTTTTTAGGAGAACCCGGTAGTTTGACGGGAGATTCCCAGGCTCTGGTGCTCCCTCGACTAAGGGGCATCAGGTACCCGATTTGGTTTGCAGTTTTGTTTTGAATCCTGTCCTTGTCTCTTAGCATCTTTATCTATGTGTCAGTGATATTGAAGGTGGTTTCTGTCACCTTATGAGCCGGCACGCTGTCACATCAATAAAGTAACCTTAAGTTAAGAACCTCAAACAAACAAACACATTATAATCTTCAACATCCCAAGTTAAACATTCCGGTTTCAAAGGGTGACATCATTTACATTCAAGTTTTCTTTAATGAATGTGTGCCCTGGCTTTAAGTCCAGTAGATCTAGTTTAGTATAAACTGATTCAACCCTGGCATTGACAGAAAGCTGGGACAAAACCAGGGAATGACAAGCACAAAGTAGGATCAAGGTTTTCCAAAATTATGTCCTGTACAAATTCAGAAAATTAACAATGAAACAGCAAGGGCCTATGGGACTACTCTAATTGACAGTATGTTATAGCCCACAATAGAGAGGAAGCTCCCTAACTATTTAAAAAGAGGAAGGCCAAAAGATCATCCAATAACAAAAAAAATGTTTTAAACTAAGTTGTGTTGAAGTGAAATGTATTCCTTAAAGTATTTAATTTTTTCAAAAACAATCTTGGTTTCTGAGAAAATTCGTCATTTTAATTTTGTAAAAGTCTTATTTAAGGACTGTGGTGCACTAGACCAAACTCAGAAACATAGCTGAACAACAAACGCTACCTTGGCAATAAAACTACATAATCGTCGCTAAACAAAGAAAGTCAAAATACCAAGCAATACCTTACAGCTGCTGGGCAACACTGGCTTTCACACCAAAATATTCTGCGTAACATTTGACACTAGATTTTCAAAGAACTTCCTTATTTAATGCAAATACTGTTAAATCCTAAGGAAGAAGACTGTTTCGAAGCTGTCAAAGTTATCACTCCAAAAATTTATCCAGTTTCCTTAATATTATGATCATGAAGACAAGATTTAAATTTTTTATTTAGATAATCTTGAATATTAATTAATATAAATCAGTGGTATAGAACTACAAAGTAACAAATGGTAAATATTTTTTCCGTTGGTCAGTTTGTGTCAGCAAAAAGTAAACATGTGAAAAAAAACAACGAAAATATTTGATAAAATATGAATTAAGGCATAGATCCCAACTCGAATAAAAGCAGACTTAACCACCTAGCCTAATTTATCACTAGGTCTACTGTGGGTCTAAAGCAGGTTTATAATAAGGTTATGTAGTCCTACATACGCCAGACACAAAGTGAAACCAAACACTAAATTCATATTTGTTTAATATCGTAAGAAAAATATTTAATCATTAAATGTAGGCTATGTACAAACAAAATAGTAGGCATATATTACTAGACGGTATAAAGGGGTTTGCAATGAGTACAAGCAGTGTGGGAAAATCTGATTCAAAAGATGACTACACTTATCGAAGGGACAGCCGACAAGCTGAAGGTGAAAAAAACTGTCTCGTATATCTGGGCTATGTATTGGAGGCGTCCCGGGCCAGATTGCGTATGGCAGCCCCTAACAACCGGCCTTACGCGTTATAGGCTTGTCCGTCAGTCTTATTTATTGGAAATTTCACAGCTGACAGCTTAACATACATCTTTCCGCGGTGACATTAGGTGGTGATCTACCGAGTTCTAAAATCATCTTACCTTTAAACGGCTTCGGGTTGGACTGTTTCCTTCGCGACATATTTTCAGGACTCGTCGCTCCGTCCGTCCTTCTTGAAAATGGAAGAAGTCTAAGAGCATGCGTGATGCGGGTCCCAGCATGCATCACCTGATGACAAACATGGCGCCTTAAGTTTGGCAAACTTCTGATAATGTTGCTAAGAAGAGGTCAAAAGTTTTCCTTCGCAACGCTGGTCAAACAAACTAAAGCCCTCGTTGAATGCTGATATCTACGCCTTGATCAACAGGCAGGCTACACGCAGTAACTGAAGCACAGCGGATTTGCTTATCGCGGTACCTGCCTGGGCGCCGCAACTTTACTATTATTCTTCACAGCGGGACCGCCTACATAATACCATACGATCATTGAATGTAACTGTACTTTGTAGTTGAATAGCCGCCTCACTTTTTCATTTGCAAGTTTCTGCTTGCCTCAAAAAGAAAAAGAAAAAAAGACGTGATAGTAATTTATTATGGTCTATCAGTAGGCCAAACAATAAACAGACATTTTGCTGCTTACCTCGCCTGCTATTTTCTTCGTATTTGTGAATGCAATTTATCTGATACAGTAGACCTATATATCGACAATACATAGGCTCAAATGTATATCCGATCAATACAATTCTGGACGTACCGATATAACATATAGGCATGGTGTTGGAAGTTTAGTGTTTTGATTCCGTTTGATTGTAGGCCGTTTCAAAATGCGAGGTAGAAAAATGCATGGTCGGTGGCATAAGCATCGATTGGCTTCTGGAAAAACTGTATTGCTAGGTATATATGCTGTTATACAAATGGTAGTTGTACATGTTACGGTATGTAATTAACAAACAGAAAATGAACTAATGATAAATAGCCAATGCTCAACATCAATATTGTATTCCTTTAAAATTATAGGCCTATACTGAGGAATAACCGCTGCATACTATAGGCCAACTCTAATCTTGAGAAAAAATATCTAGTGCACGCAAAACACATGCATAGAGGACTAGAGGGCTAGATGATGACTAATGGATTATATTGACCCTCTATCGAGTCACGCTACAAGTATTGGTTTATAACGCTGAGAAAATCTGGATGGTATTACATGTATCACAGGGCCTATATAACTATTCTGAGAACAATAACATTAGATAATTGTGTACAACAAGCTCATACATATCTTATAAAATATTTGTAACGTAACTATAGATGCACGACGAGGGAGCAGCGATTAAACCTTCGCTGGCTCACATTGATAAGCGATACAAATAAAATTGAATAGTGTTTGTTATCATGAGCCGCCCCCTATGTGTTGGTGAAATATCTACTATCCGGTTATCGTTTGATTTAATAGGCTACCGTAATAAACTGCTGCGCATCGACAGGGGTTATATAATGGCTTTAACACTTTCACTGCAGCATTAGTAGACTGAGTTAAATACGCGTTCTATGGGCTAAATTCTGCACAAGAGCAACTGAATTTACGTGTAGTTAATCAGCAACAAGCGTTAATCTTAAACTGATCACTTCACGTGGTTTCAAGATGGTTTTGTTGCAATATGAAGTATCATATTGCCTTCGTGGGCATTAGTTTCATGTAGGTTACTTTTCTTCGCAATTCATTGCCTGTCAATTGGTATTAGACTCATTTGCTTTTCAAGTGTTGGTGCTTTTAGAGCTATTTACCGCATTAAAGCCTTTTTTGTTACGCGACAAAATTATCATTAATTTCGTTTTTTAAGGATAACAGTCTCTGATTCCGAACATTGGGCATTTCCCTGTCGATAAACGTGATACCACGGGAAACTCTCTCAACCCTCCAAGATCTTGTTATGAAGACAAGCTTGGATTTATCAAGATTGTTTCAAACTAAGCCTGTGTATACATGCAAAGGATTTAATCAAATATACGTATAGTCATGATTCAACATGCCTTCTTCAGATATTACACGTCATTTTATTGGTCAGTATTGACTCTTGTACATGCTCAGCAGATGGTCAACTGTTGTCTCTAGATCCCCATTAACCGGGAGACTTCTGCTTATCGTGGCAAAACAATAATCAAATTAAGACATTTTATATTTTTCTCAACGCCTTGCGAGATAAAGATTTCAACAGAATATACTCGCTGAGCAAACGGCTTTGTGTATGGTGGCGGATTTCTGCCAGCCCATCAGAAGTTCCCACTTAGTTTTATATAAACAAAACACGTTGGAGAGGTTATGATGCGCTGGCAGAAATCAGCCGCCATACTATGTGGCAGAAATGAGCATGCGCCATATGTGTGGGACTTCTACCTCAACAAATAGCTCTATAGTCTGCGGCGGCCTTGAGTAACTAACTCCTAAACATTAGTGGATGTTCATCTTTAAGGGTATCCTATTTGTATGAAATTTGGAAGTTGATTGAATTCTTAAGTATATATTTTTTATTTGACTGGTGTTTAAAGGGTTACTCAAGAGTATTTCACTTATATCATGACTGCGTTGCCGTTGTATGGAGGAGAACCGGACAGAAACCTTATAAAGACAACCCCGCGAACTCCGCAGCCACCGGACAACTTCTCTTGTATAACTATACGGTCCACACATAGTCGTTATATTATTGAAATACTCTTAAGTACGTCTTTAAACCCCATTCAATTTAATAAATGTTGGTTGAGCGTAGTATTGCTGAACAACTACGCACCCAAAATTAGGATTTTTCAACTAATTCCGTTTGCCTTGATTTTTACAAGATTTTATGTTTGTTCAAAAATTAAAACAGT
>JAVFBZ010000323.1:2408-12670 GCA_032466195.1 Katharina tunicata
TGGTGACCGTGTAAAAATGATGAAAAACTCAATATTGAATACATGTAAAATCCTCAATCTAGACCATTTTCCAAGGGAAATTTTAAATATTTATAACATAAACTGAATACCATCAAAATTTTCATATAACACGGAATGTCTTTTCATTCACGTATTCAATGTTGAAAACCAGGTTATTCAAAAAAAAAAATTAAAAAATTCTGTTTTGTGAGCGACAAAGTCATTCCTTCAGAAATAATTTATTTATCAGCCAGAATTTTACCATCTGCTACTCTGCATCATTCTTGACATGAATGTCACATGATTGTATCATAGGATGCCAGTCTTCGTGAGCGTAATCTTTGATCGATTTTGGAATGTTACCCACTATCTTTCCCCTGTTAAATTTCATTGAAGTAGGGTGTCTCAAATGGCTTCCAGGGTGTCTCAAAGTCCCAGAGTCACCTATCAAGCTATCACTATGTATAATGGATACATACACAGTGTTCTAACAAGAAAATTTTCTTGGGTCCTTATTTGATTTTTTAGGAAAACAATAAAGTTTGAACAGGCATGTTTTGATTAACATGCGAAAGATTAGAGCAATTTCCTGGCCACATCTGATTTTTGGTATTAATTTTCCATGTTCAATGCAGAAAAATTGTTTATGCTATTACATTTTAGTAACAAATCATTGGATTTTTTGTAGAATTCTGGCCATTTGATTTTTTATAAGAGTCTGTTGGACGCAGTGAGACCCGGTATAGAACCTTGATACATGACTTATCGTAAACGGCTAATACCGTCTTATTACTGGAAACGCCCGGACACTGCAAAATTATTCTCATTATTTTATGACTGATAATACTTTTATATGACGCAATACCTCACTGTTCATTATAATGTCTTTAAAAATACAGGAGGAACTAAATGTTTGTTGCTAGTTTCTCACCACAACCACCTGTCTGCAATGTCATGTATAAATTTGTATGTATGCTCATGAGCCGATAGGCTTTTTGCAAAAAAATCATTCATTCATGATAATGAGTATGTCATGACGTCATGTATACTAATAACTAGCTGATAACTCAGGGACTACTTTATCTTGGTTTTGAATTCTTATTTTCCATTTAATTAAATAAATGTTGTAAATGCAGAATTGCACACCTTTACCATTTGCTTTAGATTGAAAGTGAATCGTAATCAGTACCACTTTCTTTGTTTGTCAATCAGTCACTCAGCCGTCTGTCACATTCTTGACAAATATTGACAAATGTAAAATTAGAGTTCACTCATAAAGTCAAGACCGCAAGAAGTACAGTGTGGCGCTTTCTATATCTCTCAAATAACAGATTAACAGTTTTCAGTCCCACACGGTGTTATTGAAGCGGCAAACCGTAATGAATTACATATGCAAAAGTATGACGCATAACATTCAAAATCAAAACTTTGTTGTTGTTCGCGCTGAATGATTACAGGCGTTTGTGTAAAGAAAGATTACCAAAATTATCGAAGACAAAAGAAACTCACCAGTTTAAGATACTCCTTATATTGAGCTTTCTTTGAGATCAAACTGATGGGCAAAAACACTGGCAAAACTTTGTAAAATCCCAAAGAACAAGTCGATAATTTTGTTCGCCCTTGCACGTCTTCGAGATTTGGCCCTCTGATGACAATAAATCCGCCTCCTTACAAAGAAGAGTAGCAAGTGTCAAAAAAGAAGCTAAAATGTCATCTCAAGATGAAATGTTTACCGTAGAATTGCAAAAAACTTAAGTCCCCAGAAACTGCAACCTATTTATATTTGAAAGGCTTCAACACTGACATATACAACCATTCAAAAGAAGAAAAGAAATAAAACTGAGTCATTTTTTGTTGACTCAGCTCTCTGTGCATAATATATTTTCGGACAAACCCATTTCTTAAAGAAAAGCATTTCGAGTTATTTCCCCTTAAAGTCCGTACTTTCATTTAGGGTTTGGTTTGTTCAAATGTAATTTGACGACTCGGTTAATTGTTAAATGTTAACAGCTTTACACAGAGAGAAAAGAAAACAATGTCACTGTACTATATATTGCTATAGCTCATTTTTATTTTCTGTGCAAGAGTCGGAGAAAGAGCTGAGTATTCTGTTGTTTTTAGATTATTTTTTTAAGTCACTATAAATAAAATAATATGCAGTTTTCTTAACATAAACAAATGTTTTGTTTCTTTGGCACTGTGCAGTATTTATTTATTGATATGCAAGAATGCGTATTGTTTACAAATCCGCCATCTTTCTTCTTTCTTTCAATAAAATTAAGATAAACAAGGCCACCCGCATAAAATAATGTAGGTCCACAAGCAAAAATGACATAATTTGATCCGTTAATTGGCATTTTATTGCTGCAAACGAGATTGAAGCTATCAAAAAGACAAACGGACAAATTAGTACCCAGTCATTTGCTCGCAAGCTGGTGGCGAGTTTATCGGGAGTTGTGATAGCTCGCCGAACTCTTCACGGGCTCCCAGCACTGATAACCAGGGCAGGGGAGCTTAGCCTCACAGCGCACCGTAGGGCCTACCGCTACTTTCCTTGCGTTTATCTTCAGCGATATCATCGCAGCATTTTCTAATAATAGACCGGTAGATATACTATCCAAACAAATACGATTGAAATCACTATGCCCCTTCACTACAAGAAATTGACATCTGTCTGTCTCATGTGTTTGTCTTGTTATATTTATTACACAGCCACCTCAAAACTATATAAGCCAAAATTGTCATGTTTATTTACATATCACATCGTCCAACCATGGAATTCGAACCCGAACCCTTTACTCAACGGGCAAGGCCTCTCCTGACTCATATATATGTGTTTTATAAATGTAGATATTTATGGCATCGAAGCTTAATAATATTATATCAGCAAGCCGCATAAAAAGTCATACTTATTATACTCAGGACTATTACATGATTGATTGATTGGTGTTTAACGCCGTGCTCAAGGGTATTTCACTTATATGACGGCGCGGTATTCCAAGAGCGGACAGCCACTCTTAACACAACCATAAAATGTGAAGTCACTGTGGTGTCTTTGCTATTGGAAGTTTAATGTTCCTCCAGTGCAAAGTATGACAGCATGAATGTAATCTGGAAACATATTGTCCTTAGCCAGAGGGCTGGTCTATATATGTCCACATTATAAATGACAGACCACTAGTGAGATTCGAACCCGAGTCCTTTGGATCATTACTCAGCGTACTCAAATTTGAAGCCAGAAGTCCAACAGATCAGTTTCGAGTAATATCGAATAAGAGAAACTCCGAATAAAATAAGTCATGTTGGCATATAGTTTACTTATTTCGGCTTTGTTATACCTGGGATATATAGTATATCCGGTTTAATCAAACTCATGTACCAGATAAAATGATTTATCTATACAGTCGTTGGCTCCTGATGAGGGTATACGAGAGCAAATATATATGGACATTTGATCATAGTATCAACATTGTATATTTATTACACAAAATAACCCGAAACACTGAATGTACACGTTAATGTTTTCATTAACTTCTCGTTATCAATGAGACAGTGTCGAGCCTGAGGTCCTCTCCGCAGATGATTGTGGGTGTGGCTTACCCGACCAGTGTCTTTTTCACATGTCCATACTATATCCCAGGTTATACTAACATTATGATTTTATTATCCCTGTGGAATATAAACTATGCTTATAGCCTTGTACTTTTCACTGAGGATGACATAACGTATTTTCCATACCAACACATTACCCTTGTTTCTCTATATATTATATATGATGCAACTTTTACTCAGATAAATATCAAAGATATCGTTATTATTCTGCTGTGAACGTTCTGTAGCTAAGTCGGTATACAACCCTGGCCCTGCTAGCTGAGTCTCGGGTTTGAATCCCGGCGGAGGCATGCACACTTTTCATTCCCTACATTTATGGAAAGAAATATAACGATTTAAGAATAGCATAAATGCAGGAGTGAGTCCGTTTTCCAGTTTGTATGCCTGGGAATTTTCGTCAGACTGACAAGACAAATTGTTCCTTCGTTTACACATCTGTTTTACTATCTAAAGAATCAAAGTTTTTGCCTGGAGTTGCCGGAGGTCATTTATTCCACCACCTTGCCCATTTATAATTAACCCTGTCAGAAAAAGATAAACAAACGGATAGGTAATTCGGCAGCAATTACTGGTCGAGTTCGGCCTAAAATACGTGCAGCCTAGACAGAGCAGGTGTGGATGTTTTTTTATAGTTCCTCGCACATAAAATATTTGCCTTGATTTCCATCTGGAATATGCATTTTTTAAAATGTTATAGCTTGCTACGACTTGGAGAAGTTTTGCAGTAACGGTAAGTGCATGACGCCACAAAGTCAGTAAAAATATAACGATATAACGAGGTACTCTATTGTTGCTGAAGAAACATTTTTTAACCTGTCGAACTACATTAGAAATGGAATATTATAGATCTCAATTACGTGAAGGCATTGACCAGTTTTATTGTGAGACGAAAACTGGGTATGGGACAGAATATCCCCTACCTTCCTCGACTTTGATATATTTCGGAATTTTATTCAACATGAGTTCCATTTACAGACATGCAGTGACGAAGTTAAAAACAGTTTTGAAGTTATAAAGTTAGAAAATCATTTTATATTAAGTTTAGTTGTTTATAACATTAGCTGCAACGAGCTCACTAAACCACTTATGTTAAACAATTTTCTATGTTAAATCGGACTTCTAGTCAGGCTATTTACTCCCATATGTTCTTCCTTATTGTCCCTAAACAACAACAACAGCTTCTATACTGGCACCATTCCATCTGTGTACCGACACCACCTGTTTTGAGATGGTTCTCTTTCGATTTCAAGCTGTGTTGACCTTTTGAACGTCCGGTATAAAGCCTCCTAAAAGCTGTGTACCTTTTGCGATCTAAAATACATTCAGCTGCCAGCTCTTCCGAAAAAAATCGTAACCATGTGTTACTAAGATGCCGCGCGTGCTTCCTTCGAGACGAGAAATAAATTGTCCAGACATCAACCAATCTCGTTTTATTTTAAGTCTTGCATATGTATATGGGAAATGTACATAGACAGAATGCAACCTGTAAGGGTGTATAGATTATTTATATTGATTTGAAAAATATACTTTAGCGGTTCACAAAATTAACCACCTTCTGATTGGTCAAGAATAACAAAACCATGACAAAGATGAATTTTCAACTTCTGGGTATATTGATAAGAGACGTTTCGGATGAGATTCCAAGACCGCTTTTAAGGTCTTAGCGTCTAGGCAGGTTAGTTCAGAAAACAGTTTTCCCATTTGTTGCTCACCAAAATGGTTCAGAGTAATATGCTTTCCAAAAATTACCCCTCCCACACCCCCACCCCACCCCCACCCCACCCCCCGCAAAAACACACACATTATCTCACATTGAAAGCACTCTTGTATATAAGTTAATGATTTGAAGTTCAATGGCGTACTATATTTTAGATCCTTGTAGTCAAGGTAAACATAAGTAAAACAAAGTAAATGATCAAGTACAAGTACAAATAATAGGGGGTTAAATTGAAGAGAGAACAAAATACAGCTCGAGACTCCTGTTATTGAAGTGTCATTAAGGGGTAATCATACACAAGTAGAATTTCATACGGATAACTTCTTCTTTTATTTGTCACGAGGTTTCAAGCTCAAGCTAGCTTGGAGCCTTTAAATATACATGTTAAATTTTATCTACAGCTCGAGACTCCTGTTCTTGAAGTGTCATTTACAATCATACACAAGTAGAATTTCATATACGGATAACTTCTTCTTTTATTTGTCACCAGGTTTCAAGCTCAAGCTAGCTTGGAACCTTTATATTCCTACATACACCTTTGCCATGTGCTCTAAAACCATATATTTATTTTATGTGGAATTTCGCTCCTCGTTAAGATCACATATTTAATGTTAAACGGTAGTGATTATATTGATATATACTTTCATCACGTACTATGTAACCTCGATGCTTCAAACGAAATTCTTTCAATTCATTCTTCAGAAACGGGCATATCCGATGTGTTATGACACGGCTCGGCTGCAACATCTGCATCCCAATGGCTAACACTGGATAACAAGAAGTCAGCTACAATGATAAATACATCGTAATGGCCCGCATATGCTGTACGTTATCTCTTTAGGTTTCCCCCTCATCATTCAAGAGGTATACTCTTTGGAGCTCTTCACCCTTTTCATACATCTTTCTTTCAGACTATATACTTGTTTTTGTGGTGTTTTTATTTTTTTCTCCAGCACTTTTTTTACATAAGTAACTTCATTTGCAGGTCTACAAGGATTTACAGAGACAAACATCTTTAAAATAAACTTATAACATATTTAGATATATTTTTTAATGTTTTAGTCCATCTGCTTTTTTCATTTTTTTTTTTTTAGTTTCTTTAATGAGACGCTTCTGGAATGTTTTTTTTTACGGAAGAAAACAGATGAAGAAAACAATGTTTGTTTTCTTACGCGGACAAATGTTTTCCGTACAAACAATATTAGAGTTGACGTAAATATATCACTAGTCTATAAATGCATTGTATTTGATCTGTCTAATTGATTAACCTTACTTTTTAATACGTAGCATACTAAAATTCCGTAATTTTACTAAGATCATAAATTTAAATTAATTTAAGAAAAATGTAGACATAACGAAACATCTGGGGTGCTTGAGACTCAAGAGGGCACACATCTGTCGACAAGCTATTAAAACAAGGAGCGAAGGCTGATCCTTGTGGGACTCCTTCAAAGGAAAATAGATACTAAAGAAAATATATATAGGCCATATATATATATAACCAGCTGGCGTCTATCTTATTTGTACATTGCAAGGATGTGAAATATATGGGAAAAGTGTATTATGTATACTAACAATTCCTGTTCTCACAACCGACAAAAAATACTTACGAACTGTTGCCTCACCCTTTGTTTATAGTATGTTATGTTTATTTTCGGACGTTAAACCAACATGGCTAATTAGTCCCAATTACATACCAATGCCCAGCTATATTGCGGGGGGAGTGGACAGAGCCCAGACAACCCATGACATTCTGCTGGAAGACCCGTTGGCAGACGAACCCACCATTCTAGTTCAACATCGCCTATATCCGGTACCTTTCGTTCCTCCGAAGTGAATCAATGGACCATTTTATACAAATGACCAACCAACATACAGTCTGAGCGAGTCAGAGGTTTTTGTCTTTTTCTTACACTCTATAGAAAACCACTCCGCAATGGAAGCCCCAGCCATGCAGGGATTCCATCTACAGACAGGATTTAGTCTGGTATCGTTATTACCCGCGCTCATTTAGTATTTGTGTTGATCTTTCATCACTGATTATATATTCTTATTGTAACATATTGGCTGGCGTAAGCATTTATGTCAAAGTTTTTTTGTGACATGCATGTCTGTAGCTAGCATTACCCTTAAAAATCTGCTTAGGTTATAAAAACAAAGACAGTAGACTAGACAGTATACAACCCCGTGCAGCCTGGGGAAAAACATATACCGGAAAAAAACAAATCATCTTGGTGGGGCAAAAAAGCAACCCAGCTGGAGGTTACCATGCGTAATCTAGGGAAGAATAAATAACTGACAACATCAAGGCAAAAAGCAGTTTTGGTATGATATGATATAAGCTTTTATAGCATCACCAGGGAAAATTGATTTCTGACCTCTTGTAGTAAGCCAAAAGTTGCGGGTTAGAACTACGGTCGAAGCAAATATGCTCGTGTCCAAAATAAGCGGTTCTTATACAGCATTTCAAACAAAAGCGTTGATGTTATACACATAAATGACTGCATGTAGCCAATTGCCCGAAGTGGTGTTAACTTCAAACCATTGTTGTCTTACGTCACGTCGTTATACACTTTCTTTTAGACATAATACTTAACACTGGGCTATCAAATTGCTTCTATAGCATCGGGTTCGAATCCTTGTCAAGACACATATTTGTTGTTTTTTTTGTATTTTGGGGGGTGTGATTTATCCACCGCAACCCATAAAGTCTCGTTAAATTAATTACTTCGATCTAAATCTTTAACACCTTATTATAGGGAGCTAACATAATGTCTTCAAATATTGTTGATATGGTTGTAGCATACTTCATTTATCAATATGATATTAGAACCCCCCACTCCACCACTCAACACATACACAAATATCACATAACTATATCCCAACTTTGTTATATATACAATTCAAACGGGAATGAAAACAACATACCGCATAAACAGTTTGTTTTAAAATTAAACAATGTTGAAAAAATAATAATAAAACGTAAGTCACAGCGTGTCATATCTGCTGCAGAATAAAAGCAGGTCACATGTGAAGACGTTCCAGTTTGAAAATTTTAAGATTGTTTGGCTTGCCTGGTATTTCACTTAGATGACAGTGGTGAAATAAAATAAAACCGCCAAAGGCGGAGGAAGCCAGACAAAGCCGTTAAACCTTTCCGATTCCCGCCATTTACTGGCAGCTTTTTCATTTCCACATAGACATTTTTAACGTAGTTGACGTCGGATCGTGCATTAATGGGGCTAAAAAACGTCGAAAAACGAATACGTGACGTTTTCACAAAGATGACTAAAACGTAGGTCATAATTTAAATCGGCGATTGTCAGACAGACGTTTACCAACGTATGCAAATAATTCGACATAAGATCGTACTTATAAACACATATATACGCCCGAGGAAGGCCCAATAAAGGGATCCGTGACATTTTCATAGAAAAGACTCAACTTTAAGTAGAAAGGCATAACTTAATTGTACGATTTTCAAAAAAATGACAAGAAACTCACCATTTCTTTTGCGATATATTGCTGCAAAGAGCTCGAATTCACTTTTGTAAACTCCTTACGTTTTTACACCGACGGCAAAACATAGAAGAGAAATATAACTTTTAAGTCATGGTTAATATATACCGAGAGACCATAAATTGATGTTATTAACTGGGTCGTTAACTAATTTAATAACAGGGGTTATCAAAACAATAGATGTCACAAATTCATCGCAAATGAACATGTACGTTGACACGAATGTGACACAACGTTATGTCAATAACAGAAGGATACACAATACGGCGAGGGTCTTAATAGTACTTATTATACCGTAATATAAAATAATTAGCTTCAAACTGAAGGCTATCTCACTGACGTAACTGTTATGTCAGCGTGTAAGAAAAAAGCCAACTCAGCCTAGCTGCAATATATCTCGTGAACTTTTGACCTTTCTTTAATTTCTGTTATATGCTTAGTAACAGGCCTGAGACAAGTTTAAATAAATTAAAATAAAAACTTTGACGGCACTTGTAACAGTAACATTCTATTCAATAGATGAATGTTAACACAAAATAAAATATATTTTCGCCATGTGCTAAATCTTTCTTTTAAGTTTGCTCTATATATGCTTGATCAAGGGCCTGGAGCAGAAGGCAGGAGTTGCAGTCAAATAAAATTGCATTCACGGTGCTACTTGTCCCATACTTATAAACATTCTATTCACCTATTGAATGTCAAATACAACTAAAACATCACTTAGCTGTATTTGTGTCTTTGCAGTTATAGACTTTGTCACATGCAGGTCTGAAATAAAACAGTTAAAACTTGAAGTAAAGTACAATTGAATTTCAATGTGAGACAAACTAAATTTAATCACAAGCTAACATGCACCGCTGAAAGTGACATGAATGACATAAATGAAACAGACAAGGTATTAACAAACCTGTTAATGAATACATCCTTGTAACGAATCACGGAATCCTAAAACAGTGACTTCATGTGATGAGGCAAAACTGTTGGCGACACACAGGGTGAAAATGAAGGGAGTTCTCCTTAACACAAGCTTGTGAAACGTGATCCGCAGTCTGGCTTATGTTTGTCTAAGTGTTGGTGTCAGACAGGGTTACACTCTGGGCTGTCAACTCTTCGTAATATATGCTTATTCGTGTTGATGATACTTTGATTATAGATATAAGTAAACAAAGCACGACAACGAGTAATTGGCCTGTCTTAACAGTTTACACCTGCTCCTCCGTATAAATAATGAATATGAAAACAAAATTAAAAGTCAAATTATTTGTTGAAATGAAGTCTCTTGAAGTAATGCCATCTCAAGCATCCGAAAGAGAAAGTTATCCGAAATTAGAAGACACAACTTTCCACGCTGTTGCAGCTATACAGTCCAACGAACAAAATCACTGACGCACGATGACACGATGCAAGGTCGCAG
>JAVFBZ010000345.1:5940-31309 GCA_032466195.1 Katharina tunicata
TTACCTCTATAACGTCTGTTGATATCAGACCGTTATACGTCATATGCTTTGTTGAATGCGTTATTCACAAGGGAGAACTGACGCTCTTACCTCTATCACGTCTGTTGATATCAGACCGTACGTTATACGCCATATGCTCTGTTGAATGCGTTATTCACAAGGGAGAACTGACGCCCTTACCTCTATGACGTCTGTTGATATCAGACCGTAGTACGCCATATGAACTGTTAAATGTGTTATTCACAAGGGAGAACTGACGCTCTTACCTCTATAACGTATGTTGATATCAGACCGTTGTACGCCATATGAACTGTTAAATGCGTTATTCACAAGGGAGAACTGACGCTCTGACTTCTATAACGTCTGTTGATATCAGACCGTTATATGCCATATGCTTTGTTGAATGCGTTATTCACAAGGGAGAACTGACGCCCTTATCTCTAAAACGTTTCTTGATATCAGACCGCTATACGTTATATGAGGTCGTGGGCTTCTCTGGTATTCCCAACATGTCCTCCTACAGAAATTGTACTGTTTGTCTAATATCGAAATAAGTAAATAAATGAATAAAGAAACTTTTACCATAATCATATATTGGACAAAAAATATATCTTTTGTATGATATTCATATTAAAAGCTGACTTTAAAAACATGTCAATAGTGAGATGCCGTTTAAAACTGTTTGCCACTTCTCTCAATTTACAACCAATTACGTTAAGTTGTTTTGGCAGATATGTGAAAAATTAAAAAAATACATTGTGTTTGTATCTGGGGCAATCTCCAGGTACTAATTGTCATGAAAATAGATCATAAACAGTTGTTCCTGTGGTTATCAAACCTTAATTGACGACTTTGTCGCTGGTTGTCTAATAAACCTAGAGGATTTATCAATAGTAGTAAAGAATGAAAGTTCCAGGAAAAAGACCCAAAGCAAACAGAGACAATTGAATACTCTTTACATACTTGTATTTTTCAAATGTAAGCGGTACCTTCGCCAATGAATGATATTATTGCAGAGTGCTCAATCTTCTACAGTATACACTTCTCCCAGAATGTATGCGGGTTGGTTTAATTGACAGCTACCAGCTGATGGTCCTGGGTTTTCTGAGACCCCAGGTTTCCTCCACACCAGGGTTGGCCAATGGAGGGCTACGAAGCCAATCAGTGGAATTATTAACATTTGGATTTTGTACGCTCCTACGCAGCGGCTATTGATACATAACATTTACTACAGTCCAGTACAGCCGCAGCTAAATCAAGGCCGATTTACCCGCGATTGCCACAAGAGGACTCTTTCTAGACTGGATGTCATGGGCCAATCAAATTGCGTTATACAGTTGCTTGTTTGGTTTGCATTTTGTTTACGTGGTATCCAAGGCCAGGTATCAAGTTTAAAACATCCTCGCGCGAAATACATGCGTGACGATTCTACTCAACCATCTTTCTCCTTTATCGCTATTTGGTACATTTTATTAAGAGCTTAGACGGTGAAGGGGCCTATGTGACCTGCTTAAAGAGGCACCAGTTTACGCATAGTTATTCAGTAAATTGCTGTAAGTTATGCGGTCGTCGGTATAAAGAGTCGCATATAAACGCACACAAAATTAGGGTTTTCATTTTAACAAATCTGCACGCACAATTAGCTGTATTGTAACAATTTTTAAAGTGTCTTCATAAATTAAAACAGTTATGTTAATAAAACAATTCCAATGGGTAGCCTACAATTCTTGTACGAGCCATGCAGATAAAAATCTGCTATAATTCAAATTCATCGTAAAGAGGGCTGGTCATTTTCCCTCATAAGCATGTGTCAAGTTTTTGATCCCACAGCGTCGAATGACCTTATATGTAACGAGTCAGCATTTTGAATCTTGTAAGGCGCGGGGCTAATAACCGATTTGTAGTAACGTCGGTACATCAAAGCATGACCCAGATGTGACAACAAATTGACACATCATCATGCAAGTAGCGCACCCGACTGAAGGACGTACTAATAACGATGTCTCTTTTTTCCCCCAAAAACTAGTCTGCGTTAAAAGTAAGATTGTACTGACTACAAAATATAAAATTTGATCTTGGGAAGATTGCAACATCACAAGTCCAAAAACACTTCAAATTTGTTGTTTTACGTTTTCGTCCAGTGACACACCCACGCCTTCCATTTGTCCCGCCACTTTCTCCAAATTTGGAAACTTGCCAACATATCGCTGAAGCAGTTCTTTGTCTTGAGTAACAATAAGAATGGCGGTAAACACCAACAAAACCCCAGTATATGTTTTGACAATTATATGATATAACGGTAGAGAGTTCAGTAGTGTTAAAAGTTGCTATACTGGTATAGTAGTACCAGTATTAAAAACAACAATTTTTGTCCAGTGAGCATTTTTAATGATCATATAAACCTTCCCACCAATCGTAAGACTGAATAATAGCTCAATACTTCACAGTTAATTAAAGTAATCGACTTAACGTCGGGATCTCGCCTGTCAAATATTTGTAAGATATTTTGTCATATGAAAATTTGAATAATACATTAATATTACCGCACTTTGATTGATCTTTCGGTGTCTTTCAGATCATATTTTAATGAGCTTTTAGCCGACTGACTATGAGACGTTTAAGCTCAGTTTAAGAAAAATGTGTTTACCCATTTTATCTGAGAATATTAACTTTGTATGAGTTGTAGAAATCCTCCACTCTGCTGAATACGTCAAGCAGTTAGTAGGGGGAAAATATCAAATATTCACAAGCTTATATCGCCGAGTCGTTTTCTTTTGGCAGCTTTTTTATCCGCACAAGTGTGTAACGGCACGCAATTTTGCGGCCTACATAAACTACTAATTCCAGTTACATTGTACAATGATCGACCGTAAAGCCGTACAAATACACTTTAAATAATTGATTAGGCGAATGTTTGTTCTCGGCCGGTTATAGGCCATAAAAGTGGATATTAATCTGATCAAGCGTTCGTTTAGCTCATATCACCTACAAGTGCTATATTTCCACACCAGCAATGTAACCCCAGTGACTGATGCTATTCTTATGTTCACAGAGACCTCTCCAAATGGAATATCGTCTAGATTGCACCGAGATAGATGAAAACTTATCGCCGATAAGAGCTTTCGGGTAAGTTATTATTTACTTAAGAAATTTTCTTGTAGAAAAATAGAATTTGCGAATAGATATCAAACGTGCATACTTATATTGGAGCGAGAAATTGTCTACTTCTTCAATGAATTATTCAAACTACCCTCTTTTTGAGACAAGTGAAATTTAATTACAAGCAATTTTAAATATATACAGGAAGTAAATCGCATATGATTCCATCGTGTTCCTTTACGCAAGGAATGAGGCAAATCTATTATTTCTCTTTAATATGGAGAAACAAACTTTCAGAAAACAAGTGCTTACGTTTCCATGAGATAAAACAAAATGGAGCACATACATGTATTCGAAAGAGATAAAAGAAGTGTTTTTCCAGTTAACATTTTGCGCAGATTGAACATTTTTTGTCAAGTTGACAAGGGATAGGGAATATTAGGTGAGTCCATGAAATATTGCTTGTATAATGGTGTTTTTGGAGGACAAACTACCAAGTTCCAAACTAATAACAAATTTACAGAGTAACGTTTTACATGATCTGACATTCTCCTTAAAACGGTCGCTACCTAACTTTTAATTTGGTTTACGAGAACGATTATAACGATTGTTATATTACGAAGAATATCAACCGCTCATAAATCATTCTACTAAAGATTTGAGAAACGTTTGTGGTTCTTTCGGTTCCGTTACACGTGACTTTCGTTCCATCACCAGTGTCACAGTCCCAGCTGCCATGTAAGTCAAACAGTCTTTAATTAAAAGGCCAAACAGGCAATAATGGATAATTAGTACTTCATAGCAAGATCCAATTCCAACCAGTAAACTATGTAAAAGTGTTTGTTCTTACACTTCATTTTTACCACTGGGCCAACGGGATTTGAGGATGAAAGATTTGTTTGATCTGCTCTTCGCTTTTACATTTAGCCGATACTAAAACCACCTCTTCACTGTCAACAAACCCATTGGCGTCAGCAGTGGCATATAGAACATTTGGACTCTAATAAATGAGAAGTCGTGTTCTTTGTTGTTGTTTAAATCTGAACAGTTTAACCTAAATTTGAGACGGAAGATGATGTGTTTTTTTTGTTTTTTTTAATTTCTTAATTTCAGATTGAATAATTATACCGTTTAAATCCAGAGTTGCAATTTAAAAATCAATAATATTTCACCATGACATAATGAGAAAGCGACTTTTTTTTAAAAACTTGGCCTTATAGTACAGATGAAGATGATGTTTTCTTACAAGACTTTAAGCTCATTACTCCTGTGATTATCTCACATATTAAAACATTGTACTCTGTAGTTCAATCGACATATTGCCGGACTAAAAGCTCTGTTTAATAGAACAGGACATCCGGCTAAAACGGAAAGGTTTTTCACACCACTTACAGCCGAAAGAAAGACCCAAAGGGAAACGAGCCTTAGTGGTACATGCATGTCAGTATACTTATGCACAAAATATTTAAGAGTTATATTTATGGAAAGCTATTAAATTTTTTTCTTGAGTTTTCAAGTTTTCAAGTTTTATTTATTACCCGCAGGCCCCAGGGTTAGAATTTACATATTGACATAAACAGAAAACATGATGGTTATTTCATAGTTAATGAACATGATTTCGAAAAATTTCAAGGGAAATTAAATATAAATTATAGGTAATATAACAATAGAGTGGCTGTATATTAACCGTTTGAAAATACAATCAATATTACAAGTCTTGAATGTTGGTACAGTTTTGAAATGAGACCGGTTATAACGTGTTTAAATGAATAAGTATGTATTTTATTAAGTGTACAAGCTTCCTGAGTTTTGGCAAATGCTTCTGGGAAGATACTGTCTCACCAAAACTGACCAGCAAAAACCAAATAGTTAAACGTTCCAGGGTTCAATAAACGACGAAAATATTGAACTTATAGCATTGCATTTCAGTTCCACTTGTTGCAGCTTATAACAGTGTTAAAAACAGTGTTCAGCTCTAGATGTCAGTTACGGCCATTATCACAGAATTTCACGGCGAAGATGAAATAATCTGTAATCTAAAAGCCGCATTACATCGTTTCCTAGCACTGCGATTCACTTTAGGTTTAGTCCGTTCATATCAAGATCATTTATCTTTATTTACTGGAAATGCCAACGTCCATAAGGTTACAGCACTAACATGTAACACAAATCTTAAAATATAAAATTTATAATAACTGTTACATGGAAATGTTTGCATTTGCAGGTTCGATTGAATGTATTTTTAGTTTCACCTTTTTTATATGTTTTACATGCGTTAGAACTACATGTAGGTTAAATGTCTTTGTTAACCTTTATTAGATCGTTATTTTTCATTTGCTAATGCTCTCATCTCCTTCCCCGAGGGAAACCCTTATATAATTTCTGAGGTTAATGTGTTGACTTGTGGAATATTTTAAAAGACAAAGCTATTGTTATACCTTTTGTCCGACAAACATATATTTAAAAAAAATTCTCATACAATATTAATGTTGTTCGTACTTTATGATGAAGGTTGTTTTGTGTTCGATTATTTTATAGTGACACCAACCAGTTATTGAAGACATTTTTACTTAATGGGTTTTCCCATCCCGTGTGATTATGTTTTGTGTTCTTAAAACATTTTAAATTCACAAACCATGTTTTGCAGTTCGAAGTGCAAGAGGTCAGTTCAGAAAAATATCAAATGTTATGAATTAAATTAATGTTATGATATTCAAGAGGATAATCGAATGCATTATTAGAAGTTTTATTAATGTAGAAGAAAACAAGCATTATAATGTGGACGGCTAACAGCGAACCTTCTGGGACATAGCTGGAAGAGAAGAATTAACGCTGGAAAGAGTATTAAAAACAAACAACATCAATAAATATATGTTTTAAGAAAAAGTGTATTATTGGATTAGTGATTACCGTCGTGCTATAAGATGTTTAACTTGTATGACGAATTTGTGTGGCCGGTATATGGTGGAAAACATATTTAAAACAACTGTGTATAACTTTAAAAAGTGCCAAATAAATTCGAGTATTTATAGGTAATTGTTCAACTATACCATCCGATATACTGCTATTAAATCAGTCTGTAGGAGTATCAGAACATCCCAGCAAAGTATCTGTCGTTGTTAAATTCCTTCTCAATTCCTCAATTGAATGACCCCCCTCCCCATTTCGGATTTTGAAGCCAAATGACTTGTTGTTTAGAGGCAATCAAGTATGGGTCTAATTGGCTGTACACGGTTTCAGGCAGATTCCCAGCAGACTGCGTTATTTTACTTTTGTTTGGTACGTTTTAGTGGCCTCTCATTCAATACATTAACGGCAGAGTTAAGAGACAACTGCCAGCCAACCGTATTCCTACGTCCATCTCTTATGACTTTGCTTTATACATTCCAGACAAAGAAATTCTCTTGGTAAACGAAAAATCGATAATAATTCACCTGTTAGAGCAACGGCTAGTTTACATTCGAGATAAAAACTTATTTGGCATAAAAAAAGTCGGTCGAATTGCACTTATGATTTATTTAGTTGCCATCCTGGTGTTCATAATGGTACTCAAGCCGATTCATTAGTATGAGGTCAGTGCTTATACCAAACTAGTTCACAAATGAGTCTGTAACACAGACACAACCTCTTGTACTAGACTGACAGTTTCATTTTTGTTTTATTTTAACTCAACAACATGAGTGTGAGTCTGATATCAAGTTCAGGAGCCAACATAAATGTTTCAGCAGTTCTAGGTCGAACCCAGCTAATCCACGACTTCCGGCTGGTCGATGGCATTCTGTAAATATATTTTCCATTCGAAGCCGATAGTCTGCAACTTGTCTGTGGTATCTCTTGTATATGCATCCTATTACGTGCTTGGAATAACGTATTAAGGCATAATGAAGGCCAGTTCTACAAAGAAGATGTATTTAGCCGGCTGTGCCATGAAATAAACATAGAGTAGCCTACGGCTTTCCGACGTACAGAAAAACATGCTATAATAGCTATACGAACAATTTAAC
This sequence comes from Katharina tunicata, assembly GCA_032466195.1. Lineage (NCBI taxonomy): Eukaryota > Metazoa > Mollusca > Polyplacophora > Chitonida > Mopaliidae > Katharina > Katharina tunicata. Next base: position 13,044 of record JAVFBZ010000345.1, read on the forward strand.
ATCACAAAGTTCTCGAGGAAGGAAATCGTTTAATTTGATTTCTTCTGTTTAGATTGATGTTGCTTTTTTGTTCAAAGGCTCTTTCCATTGATAAGCATGATCTTTTTACTCCAATTATAAAATTTTCGAAATGTTCAATTTATTTGTTTTCAAATTATACCGCTTGGTAATATGTTGAGATTTGGTATTGGGCAATTAAACGTCTTGCTATCCTTTAACGTGTTATATAAACACCTTTCAGTTTTCAAACTGACTATGCTACATAACTTTTCATCTTTGACGGATGACAATCTTTTTGCAGGAACACCTTTCTGGTGTTGAAAAGTACAATAACATATCTTCAACCAGTTGTTGCATAAAATAAAGTCGACTAAGCTCTTTCGTCAGTAAAGAAACCAAAAAGAAAATATATGAAGGCGAAATTATAATTAAATCTCGAATAGATTTGAATATAATTCTATCTTTCAAGCGAGGCTGTTTAATTTATTTTTAACATCTTGTTATGACTAGGGTGACGGTTTTGAAAGTAACCAAAACGCCATTGTACAAAGAAACAGTTATTCTTTCAAAATAATTATTGGTGTAATTACGAGTGATTTATTAGGCTTATGAAGGAAAAGGGCAAAATTACGATATTTGTTTATCTCATTTTTCTCCATGTAGTTCTCATTAATATTTAAGTTTGTTGATGGGCTTTCATCGATGCTAGTCGGAAAGCTGCAAAATGCATTAAGCCCTTGGTGTTAGTCAAGGAACACTGATAAAAAACGTAGATCGTTGGGGTAATCTAAGATACGATAAGCATGGGCTATAGGTAGCTGATTATACTGCAAGGTGTTTTCATGGTAAGTCTTGTTTTCGCTTAAAAATCAACAAGCTGATGAACAGTTACAATAATATACATGCACAATGTACAATGAGTTTCCTTGAAGCCAAACAGAAAAACAATTTGACCAAGAATCTCGGGAAAGTTTGATATGATTAACAGATAAACAGTATATACTTTCACATACCATATATGGATATATTTTCTAGTTAGTTTATGTTAGGTTTACGTTCCTAACACTTAATGCAATAAACTCGAAAGGCTTTGTTCAAAACGTCTGTAGTTCCACTGATGAGATTTGTGTAGTAATAAGTAGTGTAATTCCAAACACAGAAATATTCATTTTACTCAACGTTTCGGCATTTTATTGTATCATCTTCAGGAGTATAATGACAAATGAGCTACAAACATGGAAATATATAGTAGTTCAATGAGAAACCAGATCATAGTAAATTCAATAAAACATCAGTAAAACAAACAATACAGTAAATCATGAATGTGTATTCTTAGCTAAACAATACAAGTTCCTTGGTGACTTTGCTGACATGATTTAAACTTGTGTTTTGTCTACCTTATTCAAATCGCATCATGAAATGTGAGTGTTAGCACAATAAGCAATTCTCTGCAATCTGATACTTGGAAATAAAAAAATTAGGATATGTAATGCTACGTTTTATAACTTAAATCACAATAAACAAGTTTTCGAAGATATAGTATATTATGTCCATTTAAAGAGTAAAAGCACAAATACTGACCTGATATTAAATAGATGCTGCCATAGCTTAACTGGACATCGCACTTAACTGGAGACTTTGGGACTGTTTTCTGTGAAAATATTTGTAAATCCCTTTATCATTCAACGCCTTCAGCATTCAGCATTGTCGGCAATACTTCGTACGTATTAGGTATGAAAAGCTTCGCACACTTTTAACAATAAATATGACACAGATTGCTCATTTGAGATTACATCGTGATAAGATTTGTGAAAAGTCTGCGGAGCCCAATTGAAGAAGTGAATGGACTTAACTCCTTTAACTTTACTTTAATACTGTTGGGAACATTGTAGCAATAGCTAATTGGTAACAGAGTTTTTTGCTAGAGACACTGGATATTCCATAGATAGTTAGAAGAAATGTTGAGCTGAGGAATTAACATCTGTTCGTCGTTCCATAATATTTCTCTTCAAATTTTGGTAAGATTTTGTCCAATGTCATTTTCTTTAAATAAGTTCGGTGTCAGCAGCTAGGAAAACTTACAGTGCTCAATTGAATCTTTGTTGTAATGCGATTTATGAAACGTTTGATGAAACTTTAAGCTTATTATTCTGCTTAACTTTGTTTGAATTCAGTAGGGAACAACGTAGCTAAAGCGGATCGGCAATTAGAAGTCACCACTTCTGTTACTAATCTGTTATATATATATTTTTGTATAAATGTAGAGAAAGAAAATGTTGCTTGCCTCGATCGGGATTCGAACGCGGGTCTCTGGCTAGTAGGGCCAGCGCTCTAACCGACAGAGCTACAAAGACTCACGATAGAACGAACGAATTTTATTCAGGTAAAGGCTGCGAATCTTTGTCTACGGTAAGCAATGACACTAGGACACTGAAATAGTATCTTTTTTATCTAGATATTAACCCCTTATATAAAAATACGGTATCCACATTCTATTTTTAGTTGTTTCTTGGACTACATGTATGTAATGTTACCAGTATCATTAAGTAAAAGGTCAGACAAACTATAATGATTCGGGTCCGAACTAATGTCTCGTCTTGTCAGACCATCATCTTACTACACCTACCACCTATTTCCCATGTTCTCTACTGCCACAGTCGACAAATCTTATCGATCTGCTTTCATAAACACTTGTCCAAATCTCATCGGTCTAATTTTGGATACCCTAACACGGACGACCGAGTTTTGTACCGATTCCAAAACGTTGATTTCATCTCTAATATAATCCAGCTTTACGTACTAATATGAGACTGATTTGGGATTGTTCGCAAACCAGAAGTATTTTTGCTCCAGAATATAAGAGTATTCCTGAGGTTGACAAGGGAAGCTGGAGAGACGGCAGTTCTGTCATAGATCGGGCCCTAGCGTAATGGATAAGATTCTAACTTAAACCAACTACCAAAAGTAGCTACAGTAGTCTATATCAAGTTTGGAATACAGAGATACTTCGGGGTCTAGAGACTGTTGATCACTCGCCACATAAGACACTTTCAACAGATCGGTATTCGGTTTGCTTAATTTGTACACAAAAAAACTTTGGAGAAAAACTTTGCACGTTCATTATCCTGAAACTGTTTTCTCTTGCAAAGACAAGAAAGATCCAATTTTTGTGTGAGTTTTTATGTCAGTCACATAAACCAAGTTCTTCCTTTAGAATTTTAACCGAATAAAACACTTTAAATCGACGTCCTAAAGATTTAAATCTACATGTTTGTATGTCATATGCCATATTTTACACCTTTAGTAATATATCAAATGCTATTTGGTAATATACTGTCAGAATAATTCCGAACCTATCGGTTGATAACTAATATCTCTGCACATCGTAAAGTGGGATATCATCAGGTTTTTATCTTATATGTAACTTATTTGGTCCGTGGTCGATTGACATTGATAAGAATAATCCGTCAGACGTGTGTCATACCTAATATCCCTCAGTAACATGCGTTAGAATTGGGTTAATTGTCAGAGGAAACCACAATTTGAACATTATGTTTCTCTCGCTGACGATCTCGCCTCCTTCTCGAGGGAGACTCTTACATAATGGTGCTTGTGAGTATAATGTTTTGACGTTCAACCACTCAAGCGCGAGTCATTATGGAATATTTTAAGACAAAGGTATTCGTATACCTATTTTCCAATATCCATACATTTTTTTCTTCTAATTCTAATACAATAATAACGTTGTTCGTAACTTATGTTAAAGGGAGTTTTGAGTTCGATTATTTTATAGTGACAACACTCAGTTATTGAAGACATTGCTACTTAATGGGTTTTCTCCGTCCCTCGTGAATATCTTACGTGGACGGCTAACAGCGAACCTCCAGGGACATAGTTGGAAGAGAAGAATTAACACTAAAAAGAGAATTGAAAACCAACAACATATAGTGACAAATGTTTTAAAAAAAGTATTTGATTAGTGATTAACGCCCTGATATAAGATATTTAATTTTTATGACGAATTTGTGTTGCCGGCGTATGGTGGAAAACATAACAAAAGCTATTTAAAACAACTGTGTATAACTTGGAAAAACTGCCAAATAAATTCGAATATATATAATTTTTCACTTAATACCAGTATATGACCTGTGGCTTTCCAACTATACCATCGAATTTACTGGTATTAAATCAGTCTGTAGGAGTATCAGAACATCCCAGCAAAGTATCTGTCGCGGTTACTTCCTCCTTAATTTCTCAATTGAATGAATGACCCCCATCCCCATTTCACCTTTAGAAGCCAAATGGCTGGTTGTTTAGACAATCAAGTATGGGTCTTATTGGCCGTCCACGGTTAAACGCAGACTCCCAGCAGACTGCGTTAGTTTACTTTTGTTTGATACGTTTAGTGGTTTCTCATTCAATACATTAGCAGTAGATTTAAAAGACACAACATCCAGCCAACCATATTCCTATGTCCATCTCTTATGACTTCACGCACATCCCATACAAAGAAATTATCCTGGTAAACGATAAATCAATAATAATTCCCCTGTAAGAAGCAAAAGCTAGTTTACATTCGAGATAAAAACAACTCATTTGGCATCAAAAAAGGGTCTGTCGAAATGCTCTTGGGATTTATTTAGTTGCCAGCTTGGTGTTCAGGACGACAAACAGTGCTTATACCAAACTAGTCCCTGAATGAATGATTATGTAAGACAGAGACAACCTCTTGTACTAGACTCCCAGTATTATTTGGTTTATTTTGTCTCAACAACATGGATGTAGGTCTGAGGATTATAAAGAATTTACCATTGGATTATAAAGAATTTACCATTGGATTATAAAGAATTTACCATTGGATTATAAAGAATTTACCAATGGATATGTATTTTAGTTCAAATCGAGCCACATAAATTTTATCTAACTTCTCTTAATGTTCACGCAACACCTACAAATATACAAACGGTTCATTAGACTGAATCAAGATAGCGAATGCCACAGTTCATTTAAAGCGAGTAATTATTTTGATACTTAATTACAATTATTTAATTTGGATTCTTCTTTTTTGATTGCAATTGCTTTTTAAGCTAAAGCCCCATTCCAGAGATCAGCATGAACTATTTACTCCTATTATTAAATTTGGAAAATGTTAAATTTGTTTGCAAAATAGGCTGCTTTGTATAACCTTTGAGATTTGAGAAATCTTTCTCACTTTATCGGAAACGGAAATAGATATCTCACTATTATACGTCGTGTTCTCCTCTAAGCCTTAATAGAAACAACTTTCGGTTTTGAATATTTCGTGTTATTGTCAAACCATCATCAGGAGTAATGGTTTGACAATAAACCGAAATATTGAGTCAACATGAATCTTTCTTCATTCTTTGGAGTACTCACATTAGTCTAGCCACAATAGTTTGCACTAATATAACCTTTTTCCTTATGCAGGATTGGTTTATATCTTAGTGTAAGAGCTTCTGGTTTTGTTTAATTGTTTTAACACTTAATTCAATAAACTCAAACAGCTTAATGAAAAGTCGTCACCGAATGAGAGTGCTGCAATCTTGATCATCTGAATAGAGCTAATGTCAAGTATTATAACTGAAACCTCAATTAACAAGTTTTTGTCGATGTCTATTTTAAGGGTAATATTCAAACGACTGACCTGATATTTAATTATATACGAGCTTCGTTTGTTTTAAGTGAAATCATTTCTTGTTTAAGTGGCATTTAGAAGCTGGGTACATAACAAAACATGACGACCAAGATGGATTTTCCACGTCTGGGTGTATTGATAAGCAATTATACCCCGATGTTGAAAATCCATCTTAGTCGTTATGTTTCTGTTGTGAAATTATTTGCCATTTTATCTTTCAATGACTTTAGTGTTTTAGCTTTGTCGGCAATTCTTTGCGTACTTCCTTTGCACAAATTTAACAATAAATATAAGCCAGATTGCTCATTTGCGAGTGAATGGAATAACCGTCGTTAACTTAACTTTAATACTGTTGGGAACATTGTAATGATAGCTGATTGGTTAACAGAACTCGCTGCTAGAGAAACCGGATATTTCATAGATAGTTATTCATATATATGCAATTCCGTAGTACTGAACTGAATAATGAAGATATGTTGGTTGGGTAGGAGCCTCCGATCTCCTGGTGCTATCTGAGCTAAAGAACACATGATACTGTCATTTACGGTGGTTTCATTCACCTTGAATACGGCGTAAAACCACAATCAAACAAACAAATTATTTTGGGCAGATTTTGGCCATTGTCATTTTCTTTCGAATGCATTAAATAAGTTCGGGGTCTACAGCGTTGCAAAATTTTAAAAATAAACAGGATCAAGATTGGTCTTTTGGTTGTCGTCTCTTAGACTACATGTATGTAATCTTACCACTATCATTAAGTACAAGATCATACAAATTGTAATGATTTGGGCCCGAACTAAAGTCTCTTCCTTTTAGACCCTCGTCTTACTACACCGACTACTTATCTCCCACAGTCTGTAGGAGTATTAGAACATCCCAGCAAAGTATATGTCGTGAATAAATTCCTCCCCAATTCCTCAACTGTATGACCCAAATCCATGTTTCGCCTTTAGAATCTAAATTACTGGATGTTTAGAGACAATCAAGTATGGGTCTAATTGGCCGTCCACGGGTTCAGACAGATTCCCAGCAGATGGCGTTATTTTACTTTTGTTTGATACGTTTTAGTGCCTTTTCATTGAATACATTAACGGTAGATTTAAAAAGACAACTGCCAGCCAACCATATTCCTATGTCCATCTCGTATGACTTTGCTTACATTCAAGACAAAGACATTCTCCTGGCAAACGAAAAATCGATAATAATTCCCCAATTGGAAGCAACAGCTAGTTTACATTCGAGATAAAAACAACATATTTGGCATCAGAAACGGTCTGTCGAAATGCTCTTTAGACTGAATCAAAATTTTAATTAATTGAAGACAATTAATTATTTTGCGGCTTGAGTACTATAATTTAATTTGGGTTCTACCGTTTTGATTGCTATTACATTTAAAGCCAAAGCCTCATTCCAGTGATTAGCATGATCTATTTACTCCGATTAGGAAATTTACGAAATGTTAAATTTGTTTGCAAAATAGGCTGCTAGTCTTAACATGTTGAGTTTTGAGAAATCCTTTTCACTTTATCAGAAACGAAAATATATATCTCACTATTATACGTCGTGTTCTACTTTAAGCTGTAATAGAAACATCTTTCGGTTTTGTTCAAATAGTTATCAATACACCGGGTGAAACAAAACCTCCATGCTATATAACTTTTCATCTGTGAAGGAGTGCAATATTTATAAACTACAATGTACAGACACACCATTCTGGCATTGATTAGTATGATGGAATATCTTTAACCAGAAGCTTTATCAAATAAAATCTGTTGACCCAAATCCGATTGGTTGGCAGAATAGTTTGCACACTTATAACCGTTCCTTTCTACAGGAATCAAATGGCAATATTTAAAGGCGGGAAAATAATTTACCATAGAAAGTGTCGAAAGAGAAATGTGTGGTTGTTTATGAAATGGACATATGTTAAGGCAAGAGTGAAGGTTTCGAAAGTTATCAAAATCACATCGCAAAACCATAAGTTATAGTTTCAAAATATTTACGCAACGTTGGTTCTCTAGATACAGATAATAAAAAATGATTTTGACGAGTAATAAATAGATGGATTAAATAGAGCTTAAGTCGAGTATTATAAATGAAACTGCAATAAACAAGTTTTATCGATGACTATTTTAAGGGTAAAAGTATTTAACGGCCTCAGTATTTAAGTTTTCTCGGGGAATACTTCGTATTTTTTAGGTGTTAAAACCTTTGCACACTTTTAACAGTAAATATAACCCAAATTGCTCATTTGAGACTTCATCAAAATGCGATTTGCGAAAACTCGGCGGAGTTCTAATGTGAAAAGTGAATGGAATTAGCGTCTGTAACTTAACTTTAATACTGTTGGGAACATTGTAACGATAGCTGATTTGTTAACAGAACCCGCTGGTAGAGCGACATGGAATTGTATAGATGTCGAGGCGAAATTTGGTGGTGCTTAACATTACTGAAGAAATAAGAACTGTTCGTCGTGCAAAAATATTACTCCTCAATTTTGGGAAGAGTTTGGCCATTGTCATTTTATTACAATGTTCTAAATAAGTTCGAGGTCAACAACGTTGCAAACTTTTAAAAATATACAGGACCAACGTTGCTTAGTTTTATCAGACTTTATCCAAATGCGATTTGTGAAACGTTTGATGAAGCTTTATGTTATTATTCTGCTTAAATTCCGTAGGTAACAATGTATCTACAGCGGATCGGCAATTAGAAGACCCCATAGGCTAAACTAACCTATTATGTACATACGGTACCCGGTTACCATGGATAAATGTCTCATATCTTATCGATCTAATTTTGGATACACTGACAACCTAGTTTTGTATCGATGCCAAAAAGTTGTTTTACATCTTTAATGTAAACCAGCTTTACGTATTAATATGAGACTGATTTTCGATTGTTCGCTAACCAGAAGTTTTTTTGATCCAGAATATAGGAGGCTTCCCGAGGTTGACATGGGAAGCTGGTGAGACAGCAGAATTGTCATATATCCGGCCCTGACGTAAATGATCAGATTCTAGCTAAACGCATCAACCAAAAGTAACTACCGTATATCAAGTTTGGAATACCAATAGATTTAGGGGTCTAGAGACAGTTAATCACTCGCTATATTAGCCACTGCCAACAGGTCATGATTCAGTTTGCCTAATTGTAAAAAAAAGACATTGCACATTCATTATCCTGAAACTGTTTTCTGTTGCAATGTCGAAGTCTTAAAGATTTAAATCTACATGCATGTATGTTATTTGCCATATTTCGGGATCACATATTTAGTAATATATTAAATGCGGCGTCATTTCAACGGCTATTATTTAATAAAATGTCCGAAAAATCCGAACCAATCGGTTGATAACAAATGGCTGTGCACTTCATAATTGGAATATTATCAGTTCATTATCTTACATGTTACTTATTTGGTCCGTGGTCGGTCGAAATTGATAAGAATATTCCGTCAGACCTGTGTCATACCTTATATCCCTGATTAACATGCGTTAGAACTAGGGTAAATTTCTAAATAGACCTCCATTAGATCGTTATGTTCCTCTCGCTAAAGATCTTGTCTCTTTTTTGAGAGAAACATATAACGGTACTTTATATAATGTATAATTTTTTGACGTTCAACCACTTAAGCAAGTCCTAAGAGGAATACTTTAACAGTCAAATATATTGTCATAACTACTTTCAGGCGAACAGAAATAAAATAAGTTTTCAAATTCTCATACAATATTAATGTTGTTCATACCTTTTGTTGGACGTGTTTTGGATTCGATTATTTTTTGGTTACACCACTCAGCTATTGAAGACATTTCTACTTAATGAGTTTCCCATCCTGTGTGAAAATAGTTCGTGTAAATTAAAACATTTTAAATTCACACACCATGTGTTGCAGCTCGGAATGTTAGAGGTCAGGTCAGGAAAATGAATTAAATTAATGTTATGATATCCAGGAGGATAGTAGAATGTTTTATTATGTTTTATAAATGAAGAAATAAAACAAGCGTCCGTATGTGGACGGCTAAGAGCGAACCTTCATGGACATAGGTGGAAGAGAAGAATTAACGCTAGAAATAGAATTGAAAACAAACAACATATAGTGATATATATTTTTAGAAAAATTATTTGATTAGTGATTAGCGTCGAGTTATAAGATTTAACTTGTATGACGAATTTATTGTTTATGGAAGAAAACATAAAAACAATAACTACTTTAAACATCTGTAAATGTTTGTACGGTGTGAAAAAAAATTCCAATATTTACAAGTAATTTTTCACATAAATACCAGTATATGACCTGTGGTTTACGAACGATACCATCCAATATAATGGTATTTAATCAGTCTGTAGGAGTATCAGAACATCTCAGCAAAGTATCTGTAGTGATTAAAAATTCCTCCTCAATTCCTCAATTGAATGAACCGCACCCCTTCTCATTTTCGCCTTTCAAAGCCAAATGACTCTCTGTTTAGAGACAATAATGTATGCATCCAATTGGCCGTATACGATTTCAGGCAGATTCACGGGAGACTTCGTAGGTTGTGCCATTGTTTGATACGTTTTAGTGGCTTCTTATTCAATACATTAACGGTAGGTTTAAGACCCAACTGCCAGCCAACCATATTCATTATCCATCTCTTTTGACTTCACTTACACTCCAGGCAAAGAAATTCCCCTGGAAACGAAAGTCGATAATAATTCCCTTATTAGAAGTAAACGCTTGTTTACATTCGAGATAAAAACAACTTATTTGGCTTCAAAAAGTGTATGTCGAAATGCTCTTATAGTTTATTCAGTTGCCAGCTTGGTGTTCACAATGTTACTCAAGCCGATTCATTAGTATGAGGACTTTCTAGAGGATGGCAAGCAGTGCTTATACCAAACTAGTTTGTAATTGAGTCTGTAACACTTGTAGTAGACTGCCACACTTATTTGGTTTTGTTTAGTCTGAAAAACATCACTTTCAGTTCAGGAGCCAACATATGTTTCAGCAATTCAAGGCAGAACCCAGCTAATCAACGACTTCCGGCTGGTCGATGGTATGCTGTAACTGTAGTATAAATATATTTTCCATTCTAATCAAATAGTCTACAAATTGTCTACGGTACCTCTTGCATAATTATGCATCCCTATTACGTGCGTGGAATGACATATTAAGGCATAGTAAATGACAGTACCGCAAAGGAGATATATTTAGCCCTGAAATAAACAAACAGTACCCTACAGCATTTATACGTTCAGGAACATACTTGTGTTCTCGAAGTAGCTAAGAAGCTATACGACGAATTGAACATCACAAAGAGAACAAACAAGAAAGTCATGTTGGTATAGATGATATATTTCTACAGTTTCATACTTTCATTAGTTAAACACATATACACCGAGTAAAAGGCTCAAGCTGTTTTTTTTTACAACACATTGATATTATAATGAATTAACCATTTAAAATGCATTAAATTTCAAACCAAACGTTCATATTTGTATCTAAATTCAATACAAACTAAAACACCTGTTTAAATTAAAGCATCTTATTAGTATCTAAATTCAATTCAAATTTAATCACTTGCAAAAAAACAAAAGGCACATTATACTTAAGCAAGATAGCAAATGCCACCGTTTATTGAATGCGATTAATTATTTTGAGGCTTAAACACCATGATATAATTTCCGTTCTTCTGTTTTGATTGCTAGTGCCTTTAAGCCAAAGCCTCATTCCAGAGATCAGCATGATCTATTTACTTCTATTATACAATTTGCGAAATGATAAATTTATTTGCAAAATAGGCTTCTTGGTATATCATGTTGAGAGATTTGAGAAATCCTTCTCACTTCATCAGAAACGAAAAGATATATCTCACTATAATACGCTGTGTTCTCCTCTAAACAGTAATAGAAAGACCTTTCGGTTTTGCCCAAATAGTTATTACTACATGCAGTGCGTCAAAATGTCTATGCTATATAACTGTTCATCTGTGCAGGAATGCAATGCTTATAATCTACAATGCACAAAAACACATTTCTGGCGTTGATAATTATGATGGAATATCTTTAACCAAAATCTTCGTAAAATAAAACTCTGATTGGTATTCATAAGTTTGCACACATATAAACTTTCTCCTTTATGCAGGAATCAAATGGCAACATTTGAAGGCGAGAATATAATTTACCACAGAATGCCTTTCGAATAAGAACCTTTTCATTATTTGGTTTAAGAATGAACATCTGTCAGGACAAGAGTGAAGGTATCGAAAGTTATCAAAATTACGTTATACAAGCACAAATTTATGGTTTCAAAATAAACACACAACATCTGGTCTTTTGGCTCTAATACTGATAACAAAAACATATTACATGTAGGTCGTTGAGGTAATCTCAGATACGATAAGATAGGATTATATGCAGCTGAGTTTGAATTAAGCTGTTCTGACGGTTAGTTTGTTTTTGCACTCAAAAAGTGCGGACGAGCAGTTACAATACAAACAATGGTTTTCCTGGCAGCCAAGACAGAAAAAATAATTTTGACGAGGAATTTCGCGAAGGTTTTATATGATTATAAAAATAAAAATTTACATACCATGAAATCTGTTTATGTGTATAGATTTTCGAGATGGTTTATATTTTGGTGTAATTGCTTTTGTTTTTGATTAATTGTTTTATCACTCAGTTCAATAAACTCAAAAAGCTTAATAAAAACGCGTCATCAATTGTGAGTGCTGCAAGCTTGATAATTTAAATAGAGCTAAAGTCAAGTATTGTAACTGAAACCGAAATAAAAATGTTTTTGTCGATGTCTATTTTAAGGGTAAAATTCAAACGACTGACCTGATATTTAATTATATATGAGCTTCGTTTGTTTTATGTGAAACTATTTCTTGTTTAAGCGGCATTTAGAAGCTGGGTTTGAATTAAGCAGCAACACATGACGACTAAGATGGATTTTCCATTTGTGGGTGTATTGATAAGCAAATATACCCAGAAGTTGAAAATCCATCTTAGTCGTTATGTTTTTGTTGTGAAATTATTTGCCATTTTATCTTTCAATGACTTTAGTGTTTTAGCTTTGTCTGCAATACTTTTCATACTTCCTTTGTACAAATTTTAACAATCAATATAAGCCAGATTGCTCATTTGCGACTGTTTCTTATATCGATATGTTAAAACTATGTGGTGCCCTAATGGAAAAGTGATAAATTAACCGCCGTTAACTTAACTTTAATACTGTTGGAAACATTGTAATGATAGCTGATTGGTTAACAGAACTCGGTGCTAGAGAAACCGGATATTTCATAGATAGTTGGATGCAATTTCGTGGTGCTGAACTGAATAATAAAGATCTGTTCGTCGTGCCAAATATTCCTCTTAATTTTGAAAATGGTTGGTTGGGTAGGAGCCTCCGGTGTCCGGGAGCTCTCTGAGCTAAAGGACACAGGATACTGTCGTTTACGGTGGTTTCATTCATCTTGAATACGGCGTAAAACCCCAATCAAACAAAACAATTAATTTTGGGAAGATTGTAGCCATTGTCATTTTCTTTTGAATGTATTTTAGCCAAGACACAAACAATTAATGTTGACGAAGAATTTCGTGAAAGTTTCATTTTATCAACATGGAAACAGTATTAAAAAAATTTCGCATACCATTGAATCTGTTTATGTGTATAGATTTACTCGTTAGTTTTTTTTTGTGTAAATGCGTCTGGTTTTGTTTAACTGTTTCAACACTTAATGCCACAAACTCAAAAAGCTTATTCAAAACGCGTCATCAAATGTGAGTGCTGCAATCGTAATCATTTAAATAGAGCTTAAGTCAAGCATTATGACGGAAACCGCAATAAACAAGTTTTTATCGATATCTGTTTGAAGGGTAAAACTCAAGGGACTGACCTTGTATTAAATTATATACGAGCTTCGTTTGCTTTATGTGAAATTTCGTGCCTTTTATCTGTCAACACATTCAGTATTTTAGCTTTCTCGGTAATACTTCGTCATTTTTAGGTGTTAAAACATTTTCACACTCTTAACAATAAATATGACCCAGGTTGCTCATTTGAGATTACATCGTAATACGATTTGCGAAAACTCTGCGGAGCCCTAATGAAGAAGTGAATGGAATTAAAACTTTTAACTTAACTTTAATACGGTTGAGAACATTTTAGCGATAGCTGATTGGTAAACAAAACTCGGTGCTAGAGAAACCGGATATTTCATCGACAGTGAGGAGGTTGGGTGGAAGCCTCCTGTGCCCAGGTGTTATTTGAGCTCAAGGACACAGAATGCCGATTTGTTTTTGGTGTCGTGTTTTGTTAATGTTATGTTAGTGTTTTATCCTGTCTTGCAAATAGCAAGCGTCGTTGGCGGTGGTTTACTTCGCCAATTGGACTGGCACGCCGTCATTTAAGTGAAATAAAGTTGAGTACGGCGTTGGGAAGATTTTGTTAATTGTCATTTTCTTTCCAATGTTTGTAATAAGTTCGGGGTCAACAGCGTTGCAAACTGTTAAAACTAAACAGGACCTACATTGGTCGTAGTGAAATTTATGAAATGTTTTATGAAGCCTAATGGTAACTATTCTCCTTAACTTTGTTTTAATTATGTAGGGAACAATGTAGTTACCGCGGATCGGCAATTAGAACTCACCATAGACTACACTAACCCATTATATATATACAGTACCCGCTTACCATGGATAACTGTCTCATATACTTAGTAATGTTATCATTAGCATTAAGTAAAAGATCAGACAAATTATAATGATTCGTGTCCGAAATAATGTCAGACCCTCGTCTCACTACACCGACTACTTATCTCCCATGTTCGTTACTGTCACAGCCGACAAATCTTATCGATCTGCTTCATAAACACTTATCCAAATCTTATCGATCTGCTTCATAAACACTTATCCAATCTTATCGATCTAATTGTGGATACCCTAACACGGATGACCGAGTTTTTCTGATGATATCAAAAGTTCATTTTATCTCTAATGTTAGCCAGCTTTGCTTATTTATATGAGACTGATTTTCGAATTTTCGCTTACAAGAAGTACTTTTTGCACCAGGAAGTGTGAGATGGCTTCTACGACACAACAGGTCTATGTAGGCCTGTTTGTGGAATTTTGTGCAGTGTTATTTTTTTGTTAAAGGCACTCATTGTTTTGCATTTTTAAATGTTTTTCAGGGGTAAAATATTACGTTTCTTTACATTTAAGGATCTATTCATGTTTACACAGATCTTTAACGGTATACGTTTGATCATTTTAAAAAAGCCATTTAAAGCCGCTGAAATTGTCTGAATTTTACTAGACATATATTTCAGATTATAAACAGATATTAACAAACAACAATAACTCACCCCTCCTGTTTCCTACATTTTGTCGTTTCCTCTTGTAGGTCTTGTGTATGTACTCTTTTCCGTTTATAAAAATCAGTACCATGTTCTTGAGTCAAGGTTGTAGAACACACATTAACGAAATTCAAATTTATTTCCTGCTCGATGAACTCATCATCAGTAAAAAATGTCTTCCGAGGGCTCCATTGTATGCTCCATGAAATGAATCGGGCTAAACGTGAAATTATCATCGCCACCTGACATCGTTAATACACAAACACACTGTTAACTATGCGGGTCTATTTTTTTAAAATATACACAGATTTGGTCTTTTGTAAATATCTACTCTACCAGTCTGTGATGTTCATCGTTGTAAGTCTAAAGGCATACTGAATCTCATTGGCCTATATGTGTCACGGGTACATATAAGTTATCATACCTGTAAAATGGCCAGTTGGATCTTGAATAAACACTACACTACAAAGGATTGACCCGTCTATGTCCTGACCTGGCTAGGACCTCGTCTGGCTGTCCGCTGAGGCGTCACTGGGGCGTCGCTGATCCAAATGACCCTTGAAACTACTTGAAAAGTCTTGAGACCGATGCTTAGCCTATACCATACAAAAGGGCTTAAGTGGATACCTAGCAGCTGTCACCCCATTCATGTCTCTTGGCTTGCCCACTGGCAGCCATCTTGAATTTCGGCTATAAGTTTTTCGTGGATTTCTTATAATAGTTTGAATAAATTACTTATAATTCTTGCATAAATTAGCATAAAATCAGCCTTATTAATTATTGGCGCAAGGAAATCAGAGGTAGCTTAGAGTTAACTACTAACATGCGTTAGAACTAGGTTAATTGTCAGAGGATACCACAATTTGATCGTTATGTTTCTCGCGCTGACGATCTTGTCTCCTTCTCGAGGGAGACTCTCATATAATGGTGCTTGTGAGGATAATATTTTGACGTTCAATCAGTCAAGCGCAAGTCATTATGGAATATTTTAAAAGACAAAGCTATTAGTATACCTATTTTCCAAATTCTAATACAATATTAACGTTGTTTGTAACTTTTGTTGAAGGGAGTTTTGAGTTCGATTATTTTATAGTGACAACACTCAGTTATTGAAGACATTTCTACTTAATGGGTTTTCTCCGTCCCTCGTGAATATCTAACAGCGAACCTTCAGGGACTGGAAGAGAAGAATTAACACTAGAAAGAGAGTTGAAAACCCACAACATATAATGACAAATGTTTTTTTTAATACTTAATTAGTAATTGATGTCGTGCTATAAGATATTTAACTTTAATGACGAATTTGTGTTGCCGGCGTATGGTGGAAAAAAAATATTTAAAACAACTGTGTATAACTTGGAAAACCACCAAATAAATTCGAATATATGTAAGTATTTTTTCACTTAAACCCAGTATATGACATGTGGCTTTCCGCTTATACCAAGCGATATACTGGTATTAAATCAGTCTGTAGGAGTATCAGAACATCCCAGCATAGTATCTGTCGTGATTAAATTCCTCATTTGAATGACCCCCTCCTCCCCAATTGCATTTAGAAGCCGAATGACTGGTTGTTTAGAGACAATAATGTATGCGTCTAATTGGCTGTATACGGTTTCAGACAGATTCCCAGCAGACTGTGTTATTTTACTTTTGTTTGGTACGTTTTAGTGGCTTCTGATTCAATACATTAACGGTAGATTAAAGAGACAACTGCCAGCCAACCATATTTCTACGTCCATCTCTTATAACTTCGCTTACATTCCAGACAAAGAAATTTTCCTTGTAAACGCAAAATCGATCCTAATGCTCCTGTTAGAAACTAAAGCTATTTTACATTCGAGATAAAAAAAAACCCAACTTATTTGACATCAAAAAGGGTATGTCGAAATGCTCTTATGATTTATTTAGTCACCAACTTGGTGTTCACAATGGTACTCAAGCCGATTCATTAGTATGAGGACTTACCGGACTTGTCGTCAAGTAGTGCTGGTACAAAACTAGTCCGCGAATGAGTCTGTAACACAGAGACAAACTCTTTTACTAGACTGCCAGACTTATTATGTTTTATTTTGTCTCAACAACATGACTGTCATTCTCATTTTCGTTTGAGGAGCCAACACTACTGTTTCAGAATTTCTAGATAGAACCCAGCTAATCCACGACTTCAGACTGGTCGGTGGCATATTGTAACTGTTGGGTAAATATATTTTCCATTTTAAGCCGATAGTCTGCATCTAACCTACGGTACTTCTGGTATATGCATCGCTATTATGTGCGTGGACTTACGTATTAAGACGTAGTAACGGTCAGTTCCACAAAGGAAATATATTTAGTCCGCTATCTCATGAAATAAACATACTGCAGTCTGCAGCATATATTTTTTCAGCAACATACTTGTGTTCGAAGTAGCAAAGAAGCTATACGACAAACTGGACATCACAGAGAGAACAAACAAGAAAGTCATGTTGGTATAGATGATATATTTCTGCTGTTTCATACTTTCATTAGTTAAACACATATACACCGAGTAAAAGGGTCAAGCTGTTTTATATAACACAGTGATTTTATAATGAAATAACCATTGAAAAGGCCTTAAAGTTCAAATCAAACCATCATATTTACATCTAAATTCAATTCATGTTTCCGCAACACCTACAAATAAACAAAGGGTAGTTGATACTTAATCAAGATAGCAAATGCCACAGTTCATTTAAAGCGATTAATTACTTTGAGACTTCCGTATCATGATTTAATGTGGGGGTTTTGATTGCTATTGCTTTTTAAGCCTAAGCCTCACTCCAGCGATTAGCATGATCTATTTACTTATTACAAAATTTGCGAAATGTAATTTTTTATGCAAAGTAGGCTGGTAGGTATAACATGTTGAGAATTGGGAAATCCTTCTCACTTTAGTAGAAACGAAAATATATATCTCACGTCGTGTTCTACTTAGAGCTGTAATAGAAACATCTTTCGGTTTTCTGTCAGATCTCAACTCTTTAACAACACTATTGATCCAAATAATACTGATTTAGAATTTTATTTCAAAATCATCTATTTAAAAAGAACGAGCAAAACGCATCATGTTTTAAATAATATATACTCTCACTGTGAGTTCATATTTCTACAATCATATTTGTACATACATAATTTTATTGGATATATTTTTAATAGTCCATACTTTACAAATATGTATTGATATCAATTTATTTGTATACAGTTCATATTTATATATCATGTATTTTTGTACATATATTTTACATATGTAT
>JAVFBZ010000346.1:0-11205 GCA_032466195.1 Katharina tunicata
CGGAAGGAAACCTCGTAAAAATCGCCCCCGCAATTGCCGGAGTCACCTCGTGTGACTCCCTCATATACCTCAGGTCCACTGGGAGACTGGAACCCGTGCGGTACATCGAAAGAGGATCTGCAGTCAGACGCGCTAACCACTGAGCCACGGCGCGGGCCTTAACGTAAGGATATGACAATATTAAAACATGTCCGATCAGCATCTGTGTCCAAGAATTGTTATCAAGTCAATAAATTTTACCGACAATTTAAAGTGTTTGTGAATGGTTGTTACAAAACAGAAAATGGGTAAGTGGACGTCTTTGTTCATTTCCTTTGGTCGAGTCACGAGTGGTTTTATTCCGGGCTAGGTGTCCCTGTGCTGGCCATGCTAGGAGGATCTGGTGTACGATTGTCTGACACTGAATGAAGTTTCTCTCGATGGGTCAATGTAATCACGCGAATTTCCTAGATCCTGAATTTAATGTTCCAGCTCTCGTATAAAACATGTCGATCGCTTTACACTTTGGTCGTCCATTTACATTCCAGTCGTTCACTTTCCGAGTAATCGAAACACTGTGTAAAAATGACAAATTTCCGGGGTTTTGACATGCATTTGTTTGTCACAATGTTTAATTCTAACGTTTGTGTATTATTTCGTTATATTTTTCAGATAGTGTGACATTTATTGAGTAGATTGAACAACATAGATTAGTAATATGACACCCCCTTTGTTGTAATTAAATGTCAATAATTCTCATTTATGCCCGCACCACGGGATAAATGCTATTTATGTAAATGTGTTAACAAATATCTGATGCCTGCACAGATCAAGGACGGACAAATTGTGAAACGGCGTATCGGATTGTATCGGATAGCTATCTGTGGTAATAACAAGGGCCACCACAGAATATCAACTATAGTCTTCATTCATACTTAAACAAGGGAAGCTCACAATCCCCCTTACTCACCGTTCTACGCATTATTTATGTTCCACAATGTACCACTAAATGGTATACATTGTAATAATACACTGTAGTTTTGTAAATAGAAAATCGAAAATCGATTTCGGCACATTCTCAACTGACAATTATATACACAGGTCAATATTCCATCCTGGCTTTATGTTACAAAGCCAATAATTATTTGTAACTGATTGTGTTTAGTTAGATGGTTATTGAAGTCATTATCCTACACTTAATCAGCTCACAATATCAGGGCATCTGAACTGCAAACATTGATATATCACATATCAGCAATAACATATGAAAGTTTCTGCTCATAGACCAAAATGTCCAATGAGTAAAAATACCTGAGATCAGAATATACGAAAACACGACAAAAATCATAATGTGCCGTTATACACATGGCTGTAACAGAATATATTTACTGACACGGACTATTTGTATGTTTCGGTTCACTGAATTCGTCAAATTGAAGCTACACCGCTGTTAATATTGATCGATTTCTTTATATATTGCATAATTATACTGCATTTATATTAGGGTTTTAATTGAACTCGATGGGGTCACGAAAATGGGTACGGTAAACTAGTATGTCTTCACAGGCGAACGTACTGTGTGGATCTAAGGGATATGCTTTCCCAGAAAGTAATAAAGCAGGATGTTTTTTACTGTAAATTATTTGCTAACACAGAGAAAAAGAATATTCTAGAATGCCTTTAGTACAAGTTAGTAATTGTCGTCTTGGACACACTGATTCGACAAACGGATATGTTTATTATAACATGGTTAATGGTATTTGTTTAACCTATGTTCTGTTTCAAAAACACAGATAAAAAGACAAAAATAGTTGTTAATTTTTTAATTTATATATTCAATCTCTATGTCTAACGGCAGAATGTTTCGAGCCGATATTAATGCTGTCAGACTTCGCAATGGAGGAACATAAGCTTTCTTCCAGAGCTCATATCAGCAATTTTACATTTTTTGGTTGTGTTAGTGTCGCTTTGTGATGTTGGAATACATCTCCGTCATATACGTGAATACCTTTGAGCACGGAGTTCAACAACGATCAATCAATCAATTAATCAAATGTATTATTAAAATGTTGTTGTCAACGAAATTTAAGACATTTATAGCTAATGTGGCTATATTCGACGTGAAACCGGAATATGTCGAGGTCTATCATTGTAACTGTCAATATTACCGTATGTTTAAATAACAGAGCATTCCAAAATAATCCTTGAGTAACCGGGTTGATTACACTCTCTTTCCACAGAAGACTTTAAACTACTTTAAATAGTTTGAGATCGAGAATAAACCATACATGTGTACATGATATTCTCTCCTCCCTTACACAGTGGTGTCTTCATTTACTTCGGTTGCCTTTAATCAGTGATAAATAATAATACCCTTTTGGCTACAGCTTAAATGTTTATGCTCGTAATGAACATACATTAGACATTAGTTAATGTTGAAATATTTAACAACTGCCAATATAGTCAAATATTAATTATGGCATATATTGTTGCTGGTAACCGGAGTTTTATTGTTTTTATGGTTTTATTAGTTTATGGATTGTATGTTTGTTTAGGCCATAACATAACAAAAGATTTATGGAAGTAGTTGCCCGGCCTCTCCAACATGTCACGGATAAATCAGTCATTTAACTTGAAATAAAGGAATAAAAGAGATCAACTAAACTGCGATAAATGAACACTTTATGTCCACGGCTTAGAATAGGCAGAAGTCTTAATGGAATCCGTTTCGTCTCTGAATCTGTATGTTTCTTGCCAATCGTTTATCTATCCCCTATACAAATCGCAAAGTTCATCATTCGCCACTGATTCCACAGTCACTGACAGGACCTCTGGTTTATCAGATAAACAATGACGTCCTCCAAACTGTTGCCTTACCAATGTACCTGTTCTGGCTTCAAATTCAAACAATTAGACGTTTACAGTCGATAGTAAATCAACATGTTCCAGTGTTGTCCTCGTTAATCAGATTTTTCTTATTTCGTTCCAATCCGGTCTCTCGATGTTAATTGGCGAGAATAGAGAGAGAACATTTAAATATCCGCAATCCTCTGGGTTTCAGAATCAATTTATATATGGTGACCTCTACCAACAGAATGTCGTTTTATTTTGAGACGCTGTCATGTAATAATCATTTCTCATTACACGAGAATATCAGATATTTCTCTGCACTCGTGATAGCTAATAACACTGTGGATCTCTTGGGATACTTTTATATAGCGTAACTATGAGCGTACACGCTTATGTGCCTATTAATATTCCCTTCTGCACCGTTTACTGTATCCAAATGTCTTAACTTTATTGCTCTTATTCGCGCACTATATCCTAGATCTGTGCTGTTTGCAGCAATAAATTGTACCAGCAAAACCATTAAGAAAGATCTTGGAAAGTAGCCAATACTGAATCATATTTTCCAATGTCGTATGCAAATTTGTTTTATCCCGACACGCCATGAAGTCAATCCTTGCAGAATAATACTTCGGTATTTATCAATATTTATGAAAAGTGATAGCTTAGAATGATGAGTTAAGCAGTTAACCACAGTCCATCTCAACAAGCTCTGCTGAGATGGATTTATACCGAATAAAGAGTTGATGGATTGCACTTGTCAGTTAGTCTGTACGTAGCTGTATAGGCCTATACGTACGATATACTGATTTGTAATAATATTAGTCAACTGATGCACACAATTACCTTGTCCATTTCATTTCTAACCTCTCATGTATAGTAACAGTCAAGAGAGTGGCTTAGATCCTTATTGAACAACAGTGGCATTGT
The DNA here is from genome assembly GCA_032466195.1 of Katharina tunicata. Taxonomy (NCBI): domain Eukaryota; kingdom Metazoa; phylum Mollusca; class Polyplacophora; order Chitonida; family Mopaliidae; genus Katharina; species Katharina tunicata. The sequence goes on from JAVFBZ010000346.1 coordinate 3,757, forward strand.
TGGATTAATAAGAATCAATTACATGTACCAGATATTACCATGACTATTCGATAATTTCATTATTTTACATACAATTGCCATCACATGCATGGAAATGCTATTTTTAAAGGAGACCACCGATTTTCGACAAGATTTAACAATTTTCCTTGTGTATTTTATAAGAGATATACCCATATTTATTGGTCCCAACGGAGAACGAGCTATTTTAAATATCGGTAGTGATGTCAGTGGTTCTTATACACAGCAGTATTAACATTATAGTAAATGGGAACTTACATAAATTTCATTGCTGAGATTTAACGGTTTTGATAGTTATATTTGAAAGTTAATGTTTCCTCCATATACATAGCAGCGTATTTCAGTGATTTGTTTCTAATATAAATTTAGTTATAAATGTAGAGAAAGAAAACTCCGTTTGCCTCCACCGGGATTCGAACTCGCATCTCTGGCTACCAGGGCCAGTGCTCTAACCGACTATATATGTATAGGCGTAGCTACAGAGTGTTTCAATCCTATAACACTTACAGTTCACAGTTACAGTTATAGGGAGGCACGAGTATGTTAACATGAACCGACCACCAGGAGAAGGCACTCTAAAGCCCCCGCCTCACCAAAATTGTCTCCAAGTACCGTAGACAGTTTGGTCGGAAACTAGCTCATAAGATTATTTCCAAATATTACTGCTATGACGTAAGGCCGAGGCGCTTATAAAATGAACCATATAACATGGTCTTTTAAATAGTGTGGGTTTTATCGTTCTAGCTGCGTTGTTTTTGTACAACCTGGTCAGTGGCAATTATTGTTAAGGGTTACTGTTTAGAAACGTCCTATAGGTTAAGAACCACTAAAATCACTCTACTATTTATGTAGTAATTTTGCAAAGTTCACCCATTGAAAAAGTTAAAGAGGGGTATTTGAACCTTGGAAATTGTACAAAATAAATACAGCATGTCCACCTCCTTTTTGAGATACAGTCCAAATCCATTTGTATTTTTAGCTACAAATGAACTATTGTCATATTTCACAAGGTATTAATCACAAATAACAATTTATCTGCAATCTACAAGCCTATCAGCTATCGGGTCTCAAGAATAGTTAAAATCCTCTCCCTCCACACTCTACTGTGGAGAGTTGGAAAAATCCGATCTTAACCAATAATTGCGCATATACACATATATTAGAAACACATAAATTAGAAATATGCTGCCTATATGTGAAGTCACTACCGATATTTGAAATAGCTTGTTCTCCGCTATACCCAATAAAATACGGACATATCTCTCTAAAATTACATATGAAAAATAGAGAGATCTGGTCGGAAATCGGTGGTTTTCTCCTTTAATGTCCTCCATTTTACATGGGAAAACACTATGTTATTGGAGCACTGATGAGGATTGGGCCAATGTTTAAGATCTAAATACACCAGCCGTAACAGCATTGTCGAAGTTTTGTTTACGTGTTCTCTTCAGTGTTAGGTGCCTATTACAGGTTTATGATGTTTGTAATACCCTTGATTGTGCTTTGTTGTTGCGTATGCTATTGTTACTCAGCCGCAAGTATAAGAGAACCAAACATCGCTTTGTCTACTTTCTATCCATATTATGTTTAGCTGTCATGCATGAATTATTCACGTAAATTTACAAAATATTTTTTATCAACACCTTTATCCTGGACACACGACTTATTATACCTTCATCATTCGGACTATTGATTAAGGTTGTTGATTTCAATTCAATTCTACACTTCATCATGAAATACAAGAAATGTTTGATAAAACTGTTTTGTAAAATAATTTGTCGATTAGGGTTTAATAATAGTTTGAGGGACCATGTTACAGTTTGCCACAAACCATCGTTGACAGAAAGAAGTTCTCTTGGTAAAGGCAAACTGATGGGTAACTTGCAAAAACTTTAATATATAACCTGTGATGTACGATGTATGTCGATGATATGTTTATACTGGCTAAGAGCAGTAATTCCGAACTTACATTCATGCTATAGTCTGTATATGGTATAACACTAGAGACTCTCCAGCGAGTGGTTGGGTGGGATCCTCCTGTGCCCTGTTGATTTCTGAGCTAAGGGGCACAGGATGCCGGTTTGTTGCACGTGGTGTCCTGTTTTGTTAATGTTATGTCAATGTTTTGTCCTGTCTTGCATACTGCCAGCATCGTTTAAGGTGGTTTCTTTCACCGATTTGACCGGCACGACGTCATATAAGTGAAATAACCTTGAGTACAGCGTAAAACCCCAAACAAACAAACATTCTAGAAAATCTAAGTTAGTGCACTTGAGTGTGAAAACGAGACCCATTTATCACCCGGATTTGTTGAACATACTGGAAACTAGACCACGTTGGGACAAATGGAAACACAACCGAGTGTTGTTAATTTCTTCGCTTTTTTTAAATTTGAAAATCCGACAGGGTTGTATGATCCTATTTATAATAAACAATTAATTACGTCTGTGGCTTCTTGTCTCTTGATTTGCACCATACGGTATTGGCAATGTGATGCATATCTGCCACAACAAAATCTGAAAATTGGGCCAGATATCGCTAGTGTTGAACTATTTGACATACCAAAAATAATAGACGAAGAAAGCTATATGGAATGCTGTCGAGTTCCAGAAAAACTGACCGATCGGGAAGATCGGGAGGTGACATTTTTAAAGTGAACTCACTGGAAGCTCTTGTATTCTAGTTCCCCAGATATACCAGATGGCGGTACCAGATTCTATAGCTGGATCAGACCAGGTATATTATTGACTTAATCGAAATCAAAAACACATTGTGTAGGTAGACTTTTTTGGTGTATTTATACGTATGTGTCATGGAATACATTAACTCAGAAGGCATTCGCAAATTTGAAGTCTATATCGTCCGACATTTGAACAATTCATACATAATGTTTAATCAACTTTCTCTTCAAAAATGTTTTAATAATACTAGCATAAGCGGAAGGTTTGCACAAGTTTGTATGCATACAAAATGTTTTTTGTTCCATCGTCAATATCGAGCACGGACAGACGTACGTGTTATACATATTTGGTTCTGTATTCAACAATGGTACTTACATAGATTTAATGACAAGTTAATGGTTCATATCCGGACAAAGAGGAAATTTTCAATATTATAAATCGTTCGAAGTAATTCTAAGATAGTTCATTTGACAATGCACACCTGTTTAAGTAGTTGTAAACGTATAACTCTAATTGTTTTCGGATAGCTATTTGTAAACCGTGATGAAAGCTTCAAAATGAGCCGTTTATCAAGTCGGGAAGCTATTTAGAAAATAAATAATCGTACCGACATCGATCACAGCTACAGTTCACGGTAGTTAAATTAGCTAAGATTTAATTTTCGAATTCCGTTTCTATGCGCTTTGTTAACAGGGTTAAGCGTCAGCTACTTATTTAAACACGTTTTTGTTTTTTGTATTACAGATACCATGCTATCTTTTGTTAATTTGTGTTGCCCCAGTGCAATATATGCCCTATTTATCTGTCATGTGAACTACGGCGAAACTTTCCACACATTATTTTAGTTTGTTAGTTACTACTGCATTAGTTAATATCATATTATTTTGTTCTGGATCGTCATAGAATTAGCAATAAAATGATAAAACGTATATGTTTCCTTTTGAAAAGAATAGCACGCGAGAGAATAGTAGCCCTTTTTTATATAGAAATAATGCAATTAAAAATATTTGAACTAGGTAACATCAAGTGATTATGTATTTCGCAATTAAGTTGGTGTGCCCCTCTAATCTGTAATATAAACATCTATCTGTTATGCCAATATAGTGTGAGCACCACATCCAGGGCAGCAAATTTCATACACTTCAAAACTTTTAAGATTTAAGGGAATCTTTTTGATTTACAATATTTCCTGTCTGTTTGTTGTTGTACAGTATGATGCACTTGACAGAGCTAGATTCTAGCGTTTCTAACACTTTGCTAACCTGAGTTTACATACATTTTAGTTTTATTTTCTTATGTCAAAATACAGTTGCTTGGTTTTAGCAAAGGAGTTTTGATGATTTATATATTGATAAAATATCAGGATTTCCTGATTTCACCAATAAAAGTGACATTTCACCGCGGTGTAATAACACTATTGTTTTTACATTTTGCTATTACATTTCGAAAAGTATTGCGTCAACGGCATTCGTTGCTTATATGAGGTTGAAGAAAGACGCACTTCATTTCCGCAAGCAACAAATGGCGACGTCATTTGACGTCATGAATTGCTGCACGTTTCGAATAAGGTCACGATGACCCGAACTCTTCTGTTTTGAAATTGCCTATGGTCATTAGGTAAAATGTAAGGTTTCATGCTATTTTTCGTCGATATAAATAATGAAAAGAATATAACACATGTTTGAATAACATCACATTGTAAATAGTGGAAGATATAACTCATTCAACTCTTCACTTTGACCTTATTGACAAACAATTCACCAGAGAATATTGGTGTATAAGGGAAGGTTTCCAATGGCTGCGGAGATCGAGTTTTTTTAAGAAGTTTCCGGGTTTCCGTCATACACAGGCAATGCAAAGTCTTCATACAAAACTAATAATGTTGAGCACGACTTTATACACCAAGAAAATAAATAAATAAACACTATAAACAAAGTAAAGCAAAAACAAATGTAAGCTTTAAAATGAATCGGAACCAAATGCTAAGCTGCAGAGTTTGGTTGTCAAAGCGAATTAACATTCTGAAAGATTTGCTGGAAAATAAGAACTAAATTCTCTTTTTTAAATACTTATTAGCCGTTAAACGACTCGAGGAAAGGGTGTGAGTAAACTGTGGTAAATAGAACATACTAGCTTCGTTAATATTATAACTGTTATGAACAATGACATTAACTTGATATTGAAAGGAATGTTAAACAATGCTATGTTAACTCAATATTTAACGACAAGAAAAAATATCCTTCTGGCCAAGATTATTAAACCGTTGAATATATTTACACTACATGCAGATTACAAAGCATTGTTTTATGGTGTGAAACCTTACGATGTCATGGTTTCCAAGTACTGCTAACAATATCATTCTGTTTTGAAGATTTAAAATAAATAGAGCGTTCCGAGATTATCCACGACTAATCTGACTGAATTCTCCAAAATGAAAACGTTCAAAACTTTTACAAGGTTAATTAATGCTTGGACAACCTAGATATGTTAGATATGTGTGTTTCAGCGATAACATCTCCATCTTTGTTCCTGGGATTTTTAAAGTATGCTTTCAATACAGAAAAGTTGCTTGATTATATTTAATCACAGCATTATGAGTCGGTCTGTGCAAGCCCGTGTCATTCAGATTTTAACATACCTTAACAGCTTCAGCGTGCAGAACTTTTAAACTGTGATTAAATGGCCCGCGAGGGCAATTGTAACACATATCTTCAACTAATACAGGTGTCATTTTGATGCACACCAATAAAGGCGAAGTAACGTTGGTCAGAAGGCCAGATAAGGAGTAGAATTGATGAATTCTTCTCCAAGATGGAGTTCACAGAAATCAATTTGACTCAAGGATTACCGAGCAAGCTGTTTTCTGTCTGTATACATAACGGTCATCGATCCAATCAAGCCTTATAGATTTCTCACCCGGAAACCTTAGATAACCTGTTTATAAAAGACTTGTCTGCATCAGCTGCCCAAACATGGTTACAGATTCTAATTAGCTTTTGTGGTATAACACTGGTAAAAAAAGTAAGTCAACATTCCATGTCGCTAGCCTTAGTTAGCATTATGTAGAAAACCAGAAAATAATCAACCGAAGTATGTATTGAGAAACATAGAATAAAAGAAACTCCGAACAAGGAAGTCATGTTGGTATAGATAGAAATAATGCCGAAATGTATTATCTATATCAACATGTTTTACTTGTTCGGAGTTTCTCTTATTCTATTGATTGGAAATAGGTAATGTTAACAAATTGAACACCTCTTTCCTTTTGCTTTAATTTATGAATCATCAAAAAACAAATAGAAAATTCCATTTCTTCATGATGTTGTCGTAATTGTGTGGCCATATTGTCACTGAATTACTTTTTAGTCTATTGCAGAGATGCATTTGTAGTTTTATTGCAAACAACCCTGCGTGGAGATAGGACAAAAGTTCTTTGAAACGAGCCGATTTAGGTTAAGAACCACCCCTAATACTAAATGTTTGTTAACTTCATGTAGTTATTAAGACTTATTTATACTGAAAGTGAATGCGACCACTGTGGTAGCATTGGAACTACAATTTGAATGAAGCCGTTTAAACTGGACGCAAAGGAGGACACAGCATCAATTTTGTTCGCATGTAAAAGCGAACGAGACAAATTTTTATCTTGTTTCATTACAGCCTGTACGGCCTTATATTTATCAGCCGCTTATATATGTGTCGCCCAGCTATTTCGTGTATTGACATATTTTTATAACCTTATAAATAGTAAACATCCAGTCATAATATTTCCAAATCATGCAATTACTAACATTTTATTTGACGTGTTGTATTTACACCTGTTGTATATGAAAATGGTATGACCAGTAACAGCGATTGTCGAACGGACGAATGTAAAGGCTAGTCACATGTATACAGATAATGAGATTAATTCGCAGTGATATTTGTTAAGGAATACAATTAGTTGCTCTCAGTGTATATCAGAATGGGCAACTAAAATCCAACTTCTATAATAAGTAGTTTCACTGATCGAATAGAATCTTGACCTTAATCTGTCTGTCTCTTATGGCAGGGAAATCATGAGCCCAGGCACTTATTATGAAAACAATTCCCCCTTTTAGATTTATAACAATATAAAATGAGCAATATAATAGTATTCAAATTATGTCCTGCATCACGTTATTTGAAACGTGGAGTATCCCTCGACGTCAATTGTCGTCATCCCTTTGATGCGTGCTAAAATGAAGTGCGTTCTTCCACAACGTCATAATATCAACGAAGGCCGTTGACGCAACACTTTTCGAAATGTAATAACAACGTGTAATAACCAAAACATGTCATTCAACCGCAGTGAAATATCACTTTTATCGGTGAAGAACATCCTGATTTCAATAATATATAAATATTAAAATACCTCGCTTTACAAGTTAAGAATTTCACGCCAGTAGCTGGAATCACACAAATAGTGGGATAAATTCATCAATTAATCAATCTAGATTGATAAGATAACAAAGGACTGGAACTACCCACAGCAGTCTAGAGATGTCGTGAAATTACTCACAACAATATATCCATTAGCCTTTAAGCAAAACATGAGCAAACTGACAAAGTGATCAATTCCCTTTACCTGTGTTTAGATAATATTGTCGCTTCTAAAGAGAATTGAACGAACACCTGATATTAAACTGATCGAGAATAATAGAGTAGTTAACGAGATGATACATTTTCCGTTACTTCATCACAATTTTCCATTACTTTCACAATACACAAG
>JAVFBZ010000357.1:0-12668 GCA_032466195.1 Katharina tunicata
AGGATCTTATTGAGGTGTCAGGGAGTGTGAGGATCTTATTCAGGTGTGGGGGAATATTAGGATCTTATTCAGGTGTGCGGGAATATTAGGATCTTATTGAGGTGTGAGGGAGTGTGAGGATCTTATTCAGGTGTGGGGGAATATTAGGATCTTATTCAGGTGTAGGGGAATATTAGGATCTTATTCAGGTGTGAGGGAATATTAGGATCTTTTCAGGTGTGAGGGAGTATGAGGATCTTATTAAGGTATGAGGGATAATGAGGATTTAATTTATGTGTGAGGATTATGGGGATCTTATTCAAGTGTGAGGGAGTATAAGGATCTCATAAGTGTGTGAGAACTATGAGGATTTAATTTAGGCTTGAGTGAAAACAGAAATCAAAATAAACTAAAAGAGACAACAAATCATGCTCACTCCACAGACTAGTCTGAGACTGATTTAGACCTTCGAAACTCCCGCTTAGTGTTTCATTGACCATCTCCTCTGTAGCCTGAGTGGGGTGTTCATACCACGATTCACCGTTATCACTACGGAGGATTACAATCTCTCTCTCCTTGCCTCGCAGCGATGCAAAGTGAGGCACCTCTATTATAACAGGGCTGAAACACACAATAGGGTGATATAAGGTACTTTCTGGTGAGGAAGTAGTCCACTGTGGACAATTGGTGATTGATGTAATATGAAGAGATTACTGACCTTGATTAAGCTGCAGGCAAATTAAATATTCGCCAAGCCTCTATGTCTGAGTTTGTTTAAAATTAGTAAAACAAGTCCAGCCTCGACATTTGTTTTTCCCCACCAGGAAAATTAACCAATTAAAACAGCAGGAAGTAGGATAATAATTAATGTTGTTCCACTGATATGATAACAAGGTGAGGCGGTGTTGCCTTCCACTAATATGATAACAAGGTGACGCGGTGTTGCCTTCCACTGATATAATAACAAGGTGATGCGGTGTTGCCATCCACTGATATGATAACAAGGTGACGCGGTGTTGCCTTCCCCTGATATGATAACAAGGTGATGCGGTGTTGCCATCCACTGATATGATAAGGTGATGCGGTGATGACTTCCACTGATATAATAACAAGATGACGCGGTGTTGCCATCCACTGGTATGATAAGGTGACGCGGTGTTGCCTTCCACTGATATAATAACAAGGTGACGCGGTGTTGCCATCCACTGATATGATAACAAGGTGACGTGGTGTTGCCTTCCACTGATATAATAACAAGGTGATGCGGTGTTGCCATCCACTGATATGATAACAAGGTGACGCGGTGTTGCCTTCCCCTGATATGATAACAAGGTGACGCGGTGTTGCCATTCACTGATATGATAACAAGGTGACGCGGTGTTGCCATCATCACAGTATTGCCATTGTTAACAGCAGATAAAATATCAAATACAAAACACAAGGTATACAATCTGTACTGGTTAAATCCTTGTGAAGAAATTGGGCAAATTGTTCTCTCTACAGTTGTGAAATGTATGTAATGAAAACACGACATAGTTGTTCGTGGAATGTACACAAACAATTCAATGAACCAGTCCACACATATTCACAAAAATGGCTTAGAAGTTAGAGATTTGGCAGTACTTTCCAACATACACATGTACCAGAAAAAAAACATCATTTGTCTTTGAATTAATTAGCTAATATCTGATGTATCATTTATTTGAGAATTAGTAGTTTTAAAAATGATAACTTATGTGAATTAAAGTGAAAGACTTACCCTAAGAACTTGGTGGCGACTGGACCCATTTCGAGGATTCTGCTGGCCAGGGCTTCCCCCTCCATCAAGGGAGGAGGGTTGGTCAGCTTCTCTTTCTTCACTAGTTTACATGTCACCCGGGTGGGCATGGAAGCCTTGCGTGGCGGAATGATAACCCGAATCCCGGAGTGACGACATCCTCGCATCGCACCGCCGCGAGCATCCACCATAAAACTGACCAGGAAGCTGTGCCAAGTAATCGTCATCGTCAATATCAGACAAATATCACAGTAGTCAAAAATATATGTACTAAATAAATATATCTATATAATATGACGCAAAATAAAGTGTATAATATCTCTTGCAAAGTGAAGCTCTGTTAGTTTGTGAAGTCCTGAGTCCTATAATGCTCTAATTGAGAGCTCCAGGTTTCTGTCCATTACTGTAGAAATCCTCACATGTGCATGTTGATAGACTCAGTCACAGTTCCTAACATTGCAAATGGTCAGCTGACACCCTGGTTAACATGCACTGATCCCTGTTGGACACTGATCAAGCATTCAGCCCATATGGCAATAAACAGAACATGGTATGAAGGCAAGTTATGTGAAGGTTTATAAGCACAACAAGCCTGTGGCTATACCAGTCAGCTGGTCTATTGTCAGATTGTGTCTCTGGCTAGCCACTATATACATGTAAACTCTGGCCTGCCTAAAACAATGATGCAACTTTTTGACACTCTTTATCTAGGCGTTCAAGCACAATACTAAGGTAATAACTGCTTTAGTCATACTAAAACTAGTCATTCCATTCTCTTCTGCAATCCTGTCTGTCAACTTCCAATGTACTGTTTGTAATAGCTGTGTTTCAATATAGGAGTATGCCCTATATATTCAACTGTGCCACTCTCCAGAAAAATGTAATATCCCCAGGTACTTTTTAAGATCTAATGGTAAACCTCTGCCAACTTACTGCTGGCGATACTTGGCCTTGTGCTAAACCTCCTGCTCTACTGTGAGTAGGTTATAAATCAGAGTAAGAGGGTTACATGTTATAGCCTGTCGGCTGATTCCAGAAACAATACTGAGGGTCAGCAAAACAAGACCCCGAACAACAATAACTACATTTGTATGAGCTGCTTATGTAAAACATAGCCTCGTCAGGTCGGCAAACCCCAGATCACTTTACACTACATGTATAATCAATAGTTACAGAAAACTTCTGATAAAGAAACTGGCAATACTGTCTAAGTGCAAGAAACAGTATGTGGATTTATGATCAAACAGACACCATGACCGTTGTTCTTTGGGACATTTCTGGATAGTTACCATATCATCTGAGCTGTTAACAGAGCTGTGGAGTTTTACACATACCACTTTGCCATTAGCTTTATTTAATGAGACAGCTTATGCAAACCTGTCTCATGCAGACGTCAATAATTTCACACAAGAGGGAGAGAGATGAGAAATGGTTTTAGGATCAGTGATGACGTAGGACTACTCTGGGATGTGATAACTGGCAGAATATATAATGTCTGGTCAACTTAACCTACCCTTTCCATAACAATGTGCAGCCTAGAAAATCAATTATGACTGAGCCCCCACCATAAAAAGCTTAAAATTTCAGCGAAGAAAACTATCTGATATTGGATATGAATTCGGACGACAGAAATCCAGTGATTGCTTCACTTTCTTTCGACTTGACTTCCCAGCGTCTCATTTATAGAATTGTATTAACCAAGCAATTGCATCACTGCTGAGCACTGGAATGTTGCCAAGTTGTTTTATGTAATGTTTCAATTACAATTTTTAGAATTACAATTCTGGATTTTATAACCTTCTTTATTTGCAAATGGGTTTATGCTGTAATTGATAACAGAAGATTTGTTCTTGTTTTTCCAAAATTCTAGACAAGAAGCATGTAACTAAAATACAAAATCAATCTAGTGTGTAAGATCAATGTACCAGGGCAAATCAATGGCTTCTAAAAGTGAAATCTGTGTTCTGGGCAGCTTTCTCCTTGCTGATATTTCAGATGCCCTATAAAGTCACGCTGACCCAGAATCGGTACATCTGTCCCCCTAAATCAGTGTATGTTAACAAACAAACAACCTTCTTTCCTGGAAACTTTATACCTTACTATCTTTATTCTATTGCCTCCAGGGTGTTTAACCCAGACCAGACCCTCCACTGTTCTTCTCAAGCCTTAAGCAATAGGAGGGGAAACATGGGAACTGACATGCTGAAGGGGAGGCTGATATAGTGATACTTGGGATAGAGAGCACATGTAGCCAAGAGTTAACAATAATCAACTGTTAATGTTATGGTGTAGACAAAGCTTTAGAAGGATCTTCAGAATGTGGTGCTCACACTAAGTGTCTTTTACAATGAGTAATAGCACCCCATTGTTCACACTAATTTGTTTATCAAATCAACCAGATCCAGCTACAATTTGTGGATAGGACTGGCCATTCAGACAGAATTGTGCATAGGATTGGCCATTCAGACAGAATTGTGCATAGGATTCCGTGTTTAGAATTAAAACTTCATGCAGGTGCCATTCCTTCAACCCTATTTCCCACCACGCAGTAAATGGAAGCTAAATGATTTGCACACTACAGGCAATGCTTTTAATTCAACATCGTCAGTATTTAAGTTATACTTTTATGGACATTATCAATTAGATATTGGCTTTGTAGATGAACAGCAGATCATGATGTAATAGAAATACATTATATCACAACACCGGCTGATGAATTAATGTAACAAAACTCATACATATGAGTCTCCATTAGTGACACGTTTTTCTATAATACATTGACACTGACAAAGGTATTTGAATGTAATTATGAGCCATCAAACTATGAAGGGTAAAGAGAGAAAATAGCTGATAAAATGTGAAATGGTAAACAATGGTTCTAAACAGTGGTCAATGAATACATCATGCAGTAATATAAATCTCCAAATGTAAAAAAAACTGTCAGCTATCATATGGCACCATGAAAGAACTGTTTATTAAGGGATCATGAAAACAGAAACAAAATGTCATTCACCAGAAATTGTTTTTGTTAAATGAAAAATGAATCATAGACTAGGTGATAGATATATATATTGGTTTCTTGTATATTCGTTGGTTGCTGGACTAAGCCAAGGCTGCTAGGGTATGCTAAAGCTGCTGGGTCTGCATCAAGCGAGAGCAATATGACACCAAATTTGGATATATTAAATCTTGAATATTATATCAAGTTTAAAAAATTATTTTATCACACTTATTTCCGCTAAAATAATTTTCAATAAAATCCCATGCACACTTAATAGATACAGGGGAAAATATTGTATTATGGAGAACAAAAAAATACTGTCATGTTTCTCATAACCCCGATTCTCTTTTACCAATTTCAGTGAAGGGAGGGGGGAAGGGAGAAGGGCATAGCATTTTTATCAACGTCAACAAAGAAAGAATCACAGAAATTTCCATTCTGTTAAATTTATCACAAATCTCAAAGTATGGATTTTTCATTTAATAAATTAATAAGTTACTGTTTGTTTTATACAGTATCAATTCCTTTGTCATGCATCCAGGAATGACTAGTCTCAGAGACAAGCACAAAGTACAGGTAAAAAAGACCAATCTTATGTTTACATTGTACATCCACAAAAACAACATGGGACTCCTACCTTTTCCATTTAAGCTTGCTATTGATAGAGAAAAGGCAGAAAAGGAAGAACAAATTCATATTAGTTAAACATATTAAAACAGATACAGAATGTTAACAAACAGTGTTTTTAATACATATTTACAAGTAAAAACAACAAAAGTATGTTAATAAAAGCTCTTGTTACTATGTTATAAGGTGATAGTTATGAACCCAACCACCCAGGATGTCAAACTCATCACACCTTCCCAGCATGCAAGACATTCCTGGGAATCACAGACGGTAAGCAATATATAAAATATTTTTTTGTGTCGTTTAGAAGGTGACCATTGGGGATAACACTCTTAAACTGAACTTATACTGAACAAATTCTAGTTCAGAAATTTCTGCAGGCTGAGACCCTTGCAGGAATCGAAGAAGAATCAGAGTCCGGCGAAGAGTCGCCTTCTGTAAATGTCGGCTATCTAAACCACTCAGCTACCTGAAAACTTGGTGCTTGACTCGTGGGTTCGATTCACGTAAGGGTCTCAGTCTGCACAATTTTCTGAACTAGAATCTGTTCAGTATCAGAGAGTGTTATCCCCAAAAAAAAAACGAAAATACTATTAGGAATATAGTTCCACAGATACCAAGAGTAAGCAAAGAAATACCATTACCAAAAATAATAATAAATGGTACTATTTCCTGATATGAAATACAAAACATAAAGTAATGTTACAACTTTTAGAAATGATTAGATATTATTGAGTAATTGTTAAAAACATCTTCTTGAAGAACGGTAACATTACTTTACTTAGACCTGTTAAGCTGTAATGATTAAGCAAATGATGTGAATAAAATGAACTTTTTGGGGATTTCGGGAGTGAAATGTTTCAGAAAATGTTGAGAAGAGTGATCAATATGGGGCTGTCAGTGTTGTGAGGTGATTTTGTCACCAGCATTATGTCACAATTATATTACATAAGAGCAAGATTATAAAACAATGTGAGATTTTACACAGATTTTGTGACAATTTAAATAAATTAAACTTCTTGCAATGTTGGCTATCTGAATGTGAAGGAGACTACTTTGGAAAAGTAGCAGAAAGTCTTAAGAGTTTTTTTGTGTGAAGGTAAACTACATTCATCCACTTTGTGATTGTGATGTCAGAACTGTTCATGGTGTAAATTATGTCACACAGATTTGGTGAGAACAATACCATGTTTTCATGTCATGCAAGGAACACACAAAGAAAGTGTTTATGTAATAACACGACCATGTTTTAATGTCATGCAAGGAACACACAATTTGACACAAAGAAAGTATTTGTGTAATAACACAACCATGTTTTAATGTCATCTAAGAAACAAAAAAATAAATTCAGAGGAGATGCTTTCATTTTGATAAAAACTTAATGAACAATCCATGTGCTAACCACAAACCAGTGAACTAGCAGGCATTGGCTTTAGTATACCAGCCTTTTGTGATTACCAACTCAAGGAAATAGAGACTTGTCCGTGAACAATTTACCACACACAACAAAAACCCTCAACACATGCCACTGCAGAAATGTATCAGATCTCACGTATTTCTCATACATTTCACACAACTTCTGTGAACGTGACGCCATAGATTCTAGTTTCATGATAAGAGAGAAAACCAGATGATCTTCTTCACAATGAACTGGTTTACACAAAACACCACATGCTGCTTTTAGGAGACAACATTCAATTAACCATGACAGAAAGTGTGATCCCCCCTCATGCTGCAGATATCATCATTCAGTATAGTTTTCTCAGAAGTTAACAAAAATTTAAACAAATTTAAAAACAAGCAGTATAGCACAACTCTTGTAAGCCCTTATATTGAATAAAACAAACTATTTCTTTTTTTCAAAGGTGCTACAAAAAGTAACAGAGCATGCCAAAAGTCTGCAATGATTGTAAGCTAAATATTATTGTTTCATTGAGTTCTTATGAGAAAATTGTTTTTGACCTGCACAGTATATTATTCAACAAAAAGGAAAAGACTTGTCATCAATGTACGACCGAACATGTTAGCTATGGCAGGGCCAGAAACTGTTTGTTCAAAATAAAACCTCTGATTAAATCTGCTTGTATTGACTTCTAGGTCCGATTGTTCAAAGCTCTGTCAAGTTAACGGACAGTTAGATGACGTTGAGTAACAATAAACTTCTAGTATTCTGTGACGTCAATTAACTTGTGTCGCAACAACATCTAACGGGTTGTTAGGCAAACAGAACGTAGAGTAACCGGCCCCAGGTCTGTAACTGCGGCCATGTATAATTACATTTCACTTTTAATAATGTTTTTACTGACATGCTATGTTTAATTTGGCAGATCTAATAATCATCACATAACAATCGTTGGAGGTAACTCACCCTGAGTAGATTGGCATACGGTCAATAGCCACATTGTCGGGATCAAAACTTGTGTTGAAGGAGGAGCCGCTATAAGAGCTGTAACGAGAATCTTCGGCCATCTTGGATTCTCCCAGAGTACGGCCACCAGGGGCAGAACCCTGCAATGAAGCGTAGGCTGGAGCTGCCATATGCGCCTCAATGAAGTCAGATTGGACCGCCTGTTAAATCAACAAAACTTACATCTCAACATGCTGAATCAAACCAATATCTTATCATAGTAACGTGTGGTTTTCTCTTAGTTTGTGATTTCAACCAGTTATAACATAGATTTGAAATTTTGTTTTCTTGTCAATCTGAACTTTCTTTTTTCTTGTTCTTTTCTGTCAACCACCACCTTTTTTCAAGCATAATTTTCACTCTTTTTAAAGTAATATTTTCAATACAAATTAATAAGATTTAACAATTTGAAATGCCGTTACGTAATCCTGGAAGTGTATCAATCTGAAAAGAAAGGGGAAGAAACAAAACAAACAAAACACGCACTTGATGATTCATTTAAAAGGGATCTAAAAATTTGAGTTTATAAGGAGCTACTTTAAACCACACATGCCATGCAGAGATATCTTACACTGAAGCAATCTACACACAATTAGACATGAAGTAACCCATTGTTTATAACAACGTGACAACATTAAGTTTGTGTAGGTTAAGAGTTCAAACTCATACAATTTTTTATGTTGCAGTTTTGAACAGAGGCTTGATTATGTATATTATGATAATGTAGAGATATCTTTCAAATACTTACAATAATAAAGTAAATGCATTAAACTCAATGTTAATAGTTTCAAAGAATGTTTGTAATTCTATTAAACAGAGAGCTTGCTATATAAATAGGTGTATACCTTTCTAATAGGAATTGAGTCATCAGGCATATATTTGAAGTCTTCGTTAAAATTGCCTGAGTAAGTATCACGGAGTTCCCCTTGATAGATGACACCCCGCCCATTAAGAGGGCTTGAGACACCGAATTCAGATTCTCTGTAAATAGGAGCTTGACCGCTGCCATTGCGGAGAGCTCTATTGCTTTGGTCTCTTGTCAATTGATCTCCTTTCTGGTGAGGTGTGACAAGGTGCAAAATAAAAAATGCAAATAAAAACATAAACCAAGTAAAAAACAAACAACAGATATAGAGACAATGCAGTGTTTAGGATAACTTTCATCAAAACCAGAGAGATCTTATATATAAATATCTTTCTAGTAAGATTGCTTTCTGTTTTTGATGAAAGTCGTCCATGCTGTGTACAAATATTCAACTTCAATTTCAGAAATATGAGGCTTATAATAAAGATACATAAACGCATGCAAAATAAATGCAGAGAAGACCACATAACAACTGAACATCACAATATTGTTTTTTGTTATTTAAACCCTAAACAAAAACTTTTAGACTATTAAAAATATCCATGCAAGACATAAAACTTAAATCTGATTCAAAGTGGAATGTTCTAAAAATCTGCTTTATATAAAGAAAGATATTATTATATATAATTTTCATTAAAATTATTGTGGTTTGGGAATTAAATTAAAAAAAAGTGATATTATATATGACAAAAGACATTCCAGTTTGGGATTCACTTTGAACCAAATTAAGTGTCAACTATTCTTACATCGTGCAATTGATGAAATAATAAATTGACCTCTAAAATATGACAAGTACAAATAAATATTGGCCAATCAGACCAAACCTTGTGCAGGGAAAAGAGAACACTCAAATCAAATCGGCCATTGAAAGAAGCTTCATGAATATTTGTTTCGCCTCCAGCAAATAAAATAAATATTATAAGAAGTCAAATGGAACAAACAGACCGGAGTAATCCCTTTATCTTTAATAATCACAGGCTACTTTCTTTCTCTTATGAAGACATTCTAAATCAGCATGCATGTCAAACATTTCATGTAGCAGACCGACTATCCTCCATTTCCGATGCTAAAGTCAGCTATATTTCTCATCATTAGTATTTGTTACCTTTTTAAAAGCAGGTTCATCGTGTAGGTATCTAAATTCATCGTCATATTCTAAATCATCAGCTGGTCTGATTTCTAGCTCAGCCTTCTGCCCATTTCTCATATCTTTCTCAAGGGAAGAATAATCGGAGGCAAAGACGCTATCCCTGCCCATGGTACCCTCTCGACTACTATCTAACGGCATGGAGGAATAGTCCGAGGAGAACATACTCTCTCGACCCAGAGTACTGTCACGGGTGTCAGACAATTCCTACACGACGTGGAAAACGTCAACAGAAACATGCACAAATGAGAACTGAAAGCAAATCCACTGAGCAGAAAACTTGATCATTGTTTACGGTGAATGGAAATACCTGTCATCAGTTATCTCCTTATTTATGGAATATTTCAATTTAACAGTTAATCACGAAAACAAGTACTGTTTCAAATCAGCTGACCACAAATAATTCCAAATTAACAGAATGTGTACTTGATGTCACTGTTATGTATTTTACTTTCCCAATGATCAGTTTTTCTGAACAATCAAATAAATAAATATCACAAAACTGTCAGCATTGAGAGGACCATTCCATAACAACCTTTTTTCTTCTTCACAAAAAATGAGAATTTGAGTAAAACATGGTTGATCCTATCAATGTCCACAAAAACAAATGAATATCTAGACATATTAATGGAAGGAAATCAACATTTAGACTAGAAACTGAAAAAATAAGAATCCCAAGTAAGCAAAATATTTAACACAAAAACCGAGACAAAATAAACATTGAACTAGATCTAAAGGTTAAAACACTACAATTTAACATCCAAATGCAGAAGATATCTACAGCAAATCGTCATGTGGGGAAAAACAACAACTGCTGTTCTAGTGAGAATAATGATATTATATCTAAAACTATCCCCAAAAAACAAAACTACTTTTTTATTGACATAAAAAAATATCTCATTGAAATGTGTTTATTGATTTATATTTCATGTATTGTTCTAATAAGGGTTTAACTTTTGGAGACACGATGAGTGGTATTGTGGTTTGATGACATTCTTCACAGTCAGGCCAGCTATGTTCTCAGAAGTAGTGAGGACATGAAGTATGCAAATCATTTCTTGAATTTTACAAACAAAATATGAACTTCTTTTATTTGGGTGTTTTTGACAATGTTATTATACATTCACCAGGGGGTATCAACTAAATCTTATTAGACATTCACTGCAGGGTATCACTGATCAAGTGGTTATTTGGTATTCAACACGGGGTATTTTTTATGAAAAGTTATGTTTAATGCACAAATGGGTATCGTTGATGGAACGTTATTTTACATTAACCACAGAGTATCGTTGATGGAATGTTATTTAATATTCACCACGGGGTTTCGTTGATGGAATTTATACACAATTAGCTCCTCTAGCCCCCTTTCTCATTAAAAGTAAGTCCTAACAAATTTCTGAAATTATATAATATTGTTGGTTTTCACAGCACGCCAAAGTTAAGTAAATGATGACAACAGTGGTTTGATTCGTTTGTTTGTTTATAATAAGAGTGAGTGTAGCTAAGTAATGTGAATGTTTGTACAATTCGTGTTCTCAATTTGTTATGCATGAAAAAATTGAATGCTAATCTTTGACTCATGCTAAAATTTACCACTTGTGGGACTCCATTTTGCTGCAAAGTTAGAAAGAAATTCTAATTTACAAAGCTGAAGTTGATAGTGTATTTTGCTTTTATAAATATTACTATCATATTACAGGAGTTACAACAACGAAGCTATATCAAACATTGTAACAAACATTGAAGTCATTAGAAATACTTTCTACAAAGGTAAAGCAAGCATTAGGATTAAAAGACATAGAAAATCAACCCCAGTGCTTTCATTTATTGAAATATAAAAAGATAAAGACACACACTTTAATAGGGTAACCATAATCAATAGTGAATATAAAGTGAAAATGTTGATGTAAAGAATGTGACCGGCTGGTACGTGTCATTTGGCCTTACCCGATTACGGGGAGATAAGGTGTCGCCAGTGCAGTAGCGCATTTCTGATTCGTAATCGGGCGACTTCTCCAAGTATGATGGGTACTCCAGGGAGGCGCCAATGTCGCTTTTCATGCGACGACGCGAATCTTCTGTTTTGGCTCTCATGTGAATGTCGTCATCCTATAAGTTCACAAATAAAACAACACCGACACTTTAGCATGCAGGTCCATGCAGGAGATTAGCATCACAGCACGGCTGGACAAGTGAAGAACCTTTAACTCAGTCACCACAATTTACTGGGTTACAATCAAGCCACTGGACACAGCAATTATACAAAAACTCATAAATGTATTAATTTAAGAATAAAAATCAACAAGAAGATTGTGTCAAAAACAGAAGGCATAGGGGAAAACACAGTGAAGGCCAATAAACACCATAAAAACACTTTCTCTGGCAGTTCCAGGAATATTCTGCTGGCAGTCCTGTCTATCATTAATGTCTTAATTAAATTACCCTAAAGCAGTAAGGTTTATAATTAACAGCAGTCACAGATTACTGACAAACCAAATTCTTCCTTAAAATGTATACTTTGATATTTAAGGCATCATATTTATCTCATCACTAAACGCTGGCACCTGTCAAATGTCTTCAACTAAAGGGGATTTAATGTGGCTCGTCACTAAACGCTGGCACCTATCAAATGTCTTTAACTAAAGGGGATTTAATGTGGCTCGTCACTAAACGCTGGAACCTGTCAAATGTCTTCAACTAAAGGGGATTTAATGTGGCTTGTCAATAAACGCTGGCACCTGTCAAATGTCTTCAACTAAAGGGGATTTAATGTGGCTTGTCAATAAAAGCTGGCACCTGTCAAATGTCTTCAACTAAAGGGGATTTAATGTGGCTCGTCACTAAACGCTGGCACCTGTCAAATGT
>JAVFBZ010000379.1:0-12666 GCA_032466195.1 Katharina tunicata
GGACATGCAAGTTATGTAAATGTACTGTTGTTTGTTTAGTCGTATTGTAAATGTGACTTGTTGTTGTAAATGTTTGTAAAGATGTCACCTAAAAAAAACTAAAAAAAAAAAATAATAATAAAAAAAAAGAGTTCTAGCCAATGACCATGAATCGAAACTATACTGATGTCCATAACAAGTAAATAGACAAATGAGTCTAGGATTCAACAATGCAGTGTGGTGAATAAACAAATGGCAAATAATCATGGTGTATACGTGGAACTTTTCTTAATATAAATGTCATTAAAACTAGTAACAATACTGCTCTTCATTCATCGATGTTGATTGACGTAAATGCAATTGGCGTTGTACAAATATACCTGACCATTATATAAATTGTCTAACAAATAACCAATTCTAAAACTATATACCTATCTTTTTTTTTCTTTTTTTCATTTGGTACTGTACATCAATCTAGGTTGTATACTTATCTATCACCGCATCAGCTTTTAATTTGGAATCGACGTCGGTAAAGTTAGCGGCCGACTCACGACTTATTCACAGCTACTTAAACGCTGAGGATTCGTGGATTATTCCAACTTTATTCATCACCGAATCAAAAATTGTTTTAATTCGCCGCAAAACCGGCTTAAATTGTCGGAGCTATATATCTATTTAATAAACAACGACGAACAACTGATACATTTGAGATTCAAGCTTTAGGAAATTTCTTATTCCATTTTCAAGACAAACAATTTGAGGACAAAAAATAGCCCTAACCTTAGCACATACAGCACTCTAGTCAGAAACTGCACTGAAATTTAAACTAAAACTAAAAGAGTCCACACTCATCTCGCAACATCAACCAAAGTTAAATCAAAATAATTCTTCTCGGCACCTATAATCATTCAATACCTAGATTTACTTTTGTTGTCATTTTCTCTGTATTCTCGATATATTTTATGAATCGGTTAATTTTATTGTAATTGATTTATTACAACCCACCCAAAACTTTATCAGACTAAGGCAACTCACCTCGCCTTATTTTACAATATTATCTCATAATCTTCCTCGGCTGGCTCTATTGTTTAAACTAACTGAATATTGTTCCACATTGTTCTCCATGATTTTTCCACGCTTTTCTTACTTTTGTTTTACAGATGAAAAGTTTCCCTCCTAAATAAGTATAAAGTCAGTTTTTACTTAGGCTGCTTTGCAATTTGTTATTCATTGCAGGAAGACATTACATACATACTCGTGTAAAGTAGCCTGCATCAATACACAAAAAGAGAAACAAATCCAGAAAAAAAACAGGAGTAACAACCTAGAAAGTCAAATTATATAAAAAAAAAAATAAAAAAAAGTAAGTAGGTCACCGATTCGGCTTACGAGATGGATGTATAGATGTTTTCGTTAAACAGTATATGAAAGAAAGTATAGCTTCAACATTATAAGGTTAACAAGTGGCCAATATTTTCGACTTAAAAACCAAGCGTATCTTTAACAATTAAGAGCATAACAATTGTCTTTATTTATACGCGTGTTAGTGTTATTGTATAGCATTCGTCAACGTCCTGTCATCAGTGGCGAACTACAAGTTAATCCGTTTTAAATCTGCTGCCAATTAGTTAGAAGTCCATTTGCTATTCGTTCGCAACTTATACGCGGTTTGTTTGTAAAATGTTTGAATGGGGTGATTAAAAAGTTTCGAATTAGCCACGAACATTTGAAATGCTTCTATTATCCACCACTAGCTTTGCCGACATTTGAAATCATTCCAATATCCGCCTCAGCTTTACCGACATTTGCAATCATTATATTACACGCCTCTAACTTTACCAACATTTGAATTCATTCCATTATCGACCGCTTAATTAACAGACGTCTGAGTCCATTTCATTATCCGCATCTAGCATTACCGACATTTAAAATCATCCCATTTATCAGCCTCTAACTTTACTAACATTTGAAATCATTCCATTATTGGCCGCTAACTTAACAGACATTTAAAATTGATTTCATTATCGGCCGCTAACTTAACAGACATTTGAATTCATTTCATTCTCCTCATCGTAATTCCGTCCAGTTGTTACATATATTTATAACAACCAGCGGCAGATTATCTGCAAACAAGAAAAACTCTCGGTATTTCGATAAACCTATTTTATATTTATCAAGCAGTTCGATCTATGAAAGTATGAATGAAACTGAGGTTGGAAGCATCATATTGCCGCCAATCCTCATACATGTAGGCTTTCTGGTGGCAAAAATTGTTTTTATAGGTTTGTTTGTTTGGAATTTCACGCCGTATTGTTCACTCATGTCAAGGTGTGTCAGTCCAATCGATGAAGGAAACTGCCCCAAAAAACGCTGACAACACAGAAGACACCACAATCCATTTACAGGACAAACAACGAGGCACAAGCTGCTCCCGCATAACCACCCGCTTCATAGAGACGTACGCGTCCTTGTATTAATATCTTCGAGAACTATTAATAGGTTCAATGGACAGACCACAATCGGCAACGGGTAAACAAGAGTTCAAGTCATTGGGACAATTATATATCGCCCGTCTTAAATCTAAATAAATCATATCACAGTCTTTGGCGGTACACAAGCAATAATAGTCAGTAACGGATAGACTTGTAGAGTTAAACACTCTCGTCTGTTTGCATGTCACCAGAGCTTTACAGCTAGACAACACCAGGCTGACGTCAAGGTATTCAATGTTGTATCCGCCTTACACTTGGACACTGCAATTACCTAGCCCTAGGATGGTATGTGATGGCGATACATCGATTATGATCGAGTAAGGTTGCTCTGGAACAATGTAAATTTAGTGGATTTTATTGAAGGTTACAGGAAGATAGCGTAACAAGGTCTATGGAATCGCGTTGATTCATTAGTTCTTTTACGTGTACGTTAACGAAAAGTCGCACTTAAACAGACATTGTCATATTAAGCCACTTCCTTCAAACACCGTTATTTGTGAGTACATACATACGTAAATTAATTTATTGGCGGCTCCATTCAAATGAATGATGTGCGCCATACCTATAGGTTTAGGTTTGTCTCATTAGTATGCTACTTAAACTACATATACTAGCCACACCTAATATTTCATGATACAATACTAAGGACTTGAAGTTATAGAGATTAAAAGGTCAATACACAGTATAATAAAGGTGTGAGTTATAAAGCGAGTAGGTATGGCTGACAAAATGGGTAAAAACAAAGACATAGGCCTACATAGGCTAGGGTCTACATACGATGATACAAAACTGACCACAAATTAGTCTGGATACTAACATCACATATATGATAGAGCTTTGCAAGTTATTCGTGAGTAAAGTCCTGTTATACACCCATCTACTAATCCACAATCTATGCCAAAGACCACGAAACATCCAGATCTCTAACCTCAATTGTTTCTATGTTCTCCCGGCCTCGTTGGGGCGGGGATTATAACCCATGAAGACGGCTAACATGAAAGGTACCTTACTAAATAAAACTTACCTGGCTGTATGAGTGCACACAGGTTGTCATCTGACTGACAGTTTGCAAAAGAGCTTAATCTTGAGCCTTTGTAATCAAAAGGGGACGCAGGCAGGTAATTATATCCTGCGACGAAAGAAAAACATTAAATATCCATTCTATTAGTGTTCAACATCTAAAAAGACTTCCTAAGACTCTTCTTAACGCCGGGGGCCTGACATCTGTACAAACTATCAGTCATTCAAGAACAAACGTTTGCAATGTTTAAAACATGTTTTGATTCCTACTGACATGTCGTTTTAAACAATGATTTATTTATTTATTTGATTGATGTTTAACGTCGTATTCAAGAGTATCTCTTATATGACGACTTTGCGTTGCAGTTGTATGGAAGAAACATCATGTAAACCACCTCGTCGTTTCCACAGCCACCGGAAACTTCCCTAACATACCTAAGATGCCCCGAGGGATTTGAACCTATTCTGGGTAATGTGAACGGGACTCAGCAGCCCAACGTTCAGTCAAGTGAGCAACGTCGCGGCCCTTTTTATACAATGAAGATAATTTAGTTTGTCTTCGAAGACTGTCAGATCTAATCAGACAATCCTAGAATTTCGATCAAAATCATGGCTTGGTTATCAGATGATTTAGAGTGTTTATATCATTATACATCAGCTGTGAGATTTCAAACCTATTTCATATTTGAACCGTCAACTCTTATAACTCAACAATTCACTCATCAGTAAGGCACTTGAGTTCTGTTGAGTGCCTTAATCCAGAATCTGATATCGTCGATCCAGACGATTGCAAACGTGTAACATTATCGTTAGGGGCACCTGCCAGACAATGAAAAAAGAAAACTTTCATGTGATTACAGTTATTGTCACAGGGCGAGTATAGAACTGCCTATAAGTATACCCATCCCTGCTATGGCACACCAAAATTTCTTTATACGTTTGATTGGTGTTTAACGTTGTTTTCAAGATTTTTGATTTTGCGTTGCCGGTGTTCGGTAGAAATCGGGAAGAAACCTCGTAAAAAAAACGCCCAGCGATATCAAGAGGAATTCCCATAAAAAATATACTTAATTGTCACAGGTGAATTCGAACCTATTCCGAGTGTAGAAAAGGGGAATCAGCAGTCCAGGCGCTATTAAACAGCTTCAAATAGGGCGCGTATAGTTTGTCAGAAGAGATCAACCTAGACTTACTTCGTGTATCTTACTTCGTCACAGGTGACCGATTCTAAGTTCTGTGTATTCTCCGAACATATGCTTGTTCTTTTCTCACTATATATCTTATATCCATTTATAATCAATTATATATTTCAGATTTTTTATAATCGTTTATCTATTTCAGATCAACTGAATTAATGTCACATACACAAAAATTCTGTATTTTGGGTTTTCACAGAATCACATGAAGTAAATATATTTTTTTATCAAAAAGTAAAAGTAAGAGGCATTCCGTTAATTCTACCCCCAGATTTGAAGGTAAAGGTATTCTTAAAGCTACAAAAAACCTGAAAATTCTGCAAGAAATTTTAATTGGAAATGTAAAAATCAAGGTAAATTTTTGGTGCGTATGTGATTTTAAGATACTTTGGAAACTACACGGGGCTAGACAATAATTTTACCTATTATGAAATCATTGGAGATATTGTTCGATGACTCTAAGTAAGAGATGTTGGTCTTCGATTTCAGTGTACCATTTATGAAGAGATGAAGACCAGACGCTTTTGGCCATGTTACTCCGATGTGGCTTCTAAGACCTGGGAATATTTATTATAACATTTATACAAAATAATATAATATTTGTAAATTATAGAAATAAAACTTACTTGCCTCCACTGGGATTCTATCTCGGGTCTCTTGCTAGCAGTGACAGTGCTCTATATTTATATGAACCATTTGTGGGTAATATCTAGATAAAAAAGACACTATTCCTGAGTCTTTGTAGAAGTGCTTACCGTAGAGAAAGATTCACGGCCTTGACCTGGATAAAAATGACCTGGATGTCATTCTACACTGAGACTGTGCAGCTCAATCGACTAGAGCGCTGGCCCTGCTAGCCAGAGACCCTAGTTCAAATCCCGGTGGTGGCAAGTAAATTTTATTTTTTCTACATTTATAAAGTAATCCAGCAATAAATCGCCTGAACGTTAAAATCTCAGCAAAATTTGAAACAACGTCAATTCCGCATTTTATTTTAAATATTCTTGATTAAAATAGGACACCTGATTTACTATTTACCAAGGACTTTGTTTATTTAACTTCTCTGTGTGTTTGTGTATCGATTTATATTAGCTTTCAGGCATTTGTGTTGCAAATGTACTTCACAATAATATTACTTTTGGACTACATTATGGGTGTGATATATAAGAAGAAAGCAAAAATATTTAGAAAATAGTATTTATTTAAAAACAACAACAGGGACAGTTTATGGTCATGTCGTAAGTAGTCATAAACTGGTTACTACAAACGATAAAGTATCTTAATGTTATCTGACCTTTGAAAGGCTTTCATCGTGACACATTCTTTCTCATTACACATAATTTGTGCTGTTGAAGTCTGTCGATAGGTTCCACTTTTGCCCCGATTTTGTTTTGTATTTTACGTACAGTTTTCCGTTGATATCTCGATCCCATGAGAAATTGGCGATTGACCACCATTGCTTATGATATAGACCAGATCTCGGAGTATAGACTTTAGTCCAAAAAGATACGGAGGACCCCTCAGAACACAAGTCTAAGTTTCCAAAACAGACATCACGCATATTACTTAAGTTAACGTACTGGTTGAAGTCCGTATCAACATTAAGTTCTAGTGCGTTGCCCAAAACACCTGTGAAAAGTAGACAACAACGTTTAATTTACATCTACATGTATAGAAGGTTCATAGCCTTCGGCCAGTATTGTCACTGGACTATATCAATCGGAAACTCATTGTTGTAAAGAAGTCTTATATATGCATACATGAGTAGTAGTCACAGAGTATTGTTCAATGACAAGTCAGCAAAACATGTATCCACACAAAAATGACAGTCCTGCACTGAATTTAGCATGAGTAAGAGTGTATTGTTTCCAAAAGAATATCATATATATTGTTATATGACTTGACGTTTATATCATATTTTGTGATCATTCATTGGCTTAAATGTATTCCGTGGTCAATATGTAACCTGTAGTGGAAACTCTAGGTGTATAAATCTTGCTGTAACATTGCAACCAATCACAGACGGCTATTCGAATTTATTGATTTGAGCTGTGTCAAAAGTGTCGACTTCTTCGATCCCAGATGTCATAATGCAGTGATATTTATAGGCTTTCTACAATGCGCTTCAGTTTGATAAATTTCGTTCACCATACCATACGAAAGCTAACTACAGCAATTAACGTTAACTTGTGTATGTGTATAAACCTTATCAAATTTCCTCTCTCTACATTTTTACTTAAATATATATATGTTCGTAAGTGGCATGCCCTAGATGATTGACATATACAAGCTGAATGTCATTAGAAGAAGTTAGTTTCATATGGTTAAGAAGTTGTTAATTTTTTTTTAGACACAATGATTTAATTCTCGCTTCAAAGGTCGATCTCGATTCACATTGTTACACAAATACATTGACGTTATAAACATACAACCAGTAAAGGGTGTCAACTCCTACAATTTAAAAATATATATACATATATTTATATATATATAAAGTAGTTGTAATACATATGTAATACAAACTAGTATTCTATAAGTATTATCTATTCTTGGTCATTGGATGCGCCTGACTTCTAATAAGCTAAAATACCAAATTTGTTAACACGAAGATGGGCTTACACATATAAACCGTCTTATGTCGTATTTGTGCCATGCTCCG
Organism: Katharina tunicata; assembly: GCA_032466195.1. NCBI lineage: Eukaryota > Metazoa > Mollusca > Polyplacophora > Chitonida > Mopaliidae > Katharina > Katharina tunicata. Next base: position 7,347 of record JAVFBZ010000379.1, read on the forward strand.
TGTTGAAGAAATAAGTCCACCTGGAACGGTGAATTGTGATCCAAGGAGTAGGCCATCGTATTCTCGGCCTTAAATAAAACCGGACTGGGCAACATCAAATGGGAGGTAGACATCAGGTTGCTAAAGTGGTGTAAAGGTCGAAACTGGAGAAAAGAAAAAAGGGATTGAAAATGACAGCGTACAAACAGCGTGACAAGAAATGACGGAAATAGTATTTGATTGATTGGGGTATTACGCCGTACTCAAGCTTATTTACTTATATGACGGCGTGCCAGCCCAATCGGAAACCACTGTAAACGACGCTAGAAACCAGCAAGGGTTGCAGGGTCCTCAGTGTGAAACAATGTATATCGTTGATGAGGGCCCTGGGTAAATAAGACGAATAAATAAATTTAAAAAAAAGCAAGACAGGACCAAATATTTACATTACAATAACAAAATAGGACACCACAACAAATCGGCATCCTGTGCAACCTTACCTCAGAAAGCACCAGGACACAAAAGGCTCCCACCCAACTAACCGCACGGAAAATAGTAATTTATGACACTATACTAGTTGGGTTAACGAACCTTGGAGCGTCAAGAAGATTTTAAAACTTTTAAAAAATTATTGCAAATAATCTTGTCAAAATAACAAATTATTTCTTATTTGACAAAGCTATATCGATATTGAATGTTGAGAATATCGAAACTAACTTACAAAAGAATCAAACGGACCACTGTTGTTGTTAAATCGATACTATAATTTAAGCCCAATAAAGACGTGTGGCCCTCGAGTTGTCGACGACGATGTTCAGGTTATAATTTCAATTTGTCGAGTCGTCGGCGTCGAAAACTCCAATTCCAGATTCCATTTTAAATCTTGAGCTGCCGAGTTTTCGAAGTCGACAACTCGAGATTTTATCTGGACGTTAGAGTTTTCAACGTCGACGACTCGACAAATCTGCAGTGGAAGCCCTGATCGTCAACACAAAGCGGCAACAACATCAACAACACAACCTTACCTTGTTGTAAGAAGAAAATGCGCATCAACGTTCTGTGGCAGACGATTATGATTTACAATTTACTTAGAATTAAAGGGAATATATTTCTGCCACTGGAACACGATTTGTAAACCGAGTTGTTTCGTCATGTACAGCAACAACCGTTTTTGATTTGTATGAGGTGCACACAAATGTTTGGTTAAATATAGCTGGCATAAAACTTCCCGCAAATATGCGAGCAACAAAATCGATACCCAACGTAAAGCTAGGTTTTTAAAGGTCGTTTCGCTATCCTGTTTTTAGACAAACACGATATTCATCACATGCCATATGGCGTGCCCGAAAACATTTTATAAGCAGTTTTACAATACATAAACAACAGCATCATAATTTCATTACAATTATATCTATAATTCATACATCTAGAGAAGTAAAACAAGCAATAACATCTGATTTGTCTGTTTATGGTAACATAGACAATCCAGTACCACTTAACTGAACATATCAATTAGTGATGAACCTTATCAATAATTCAAACAGAAATCGGTTATCAGCAGTTTTATCAGCCACAATTTATGCACATCAAATGATACAGAACTTTTATTTTCAAAAGGAAATAAAATGTATTCCTTTGTAGATTTATCAAATAAATGATTTATGATATATAATTCAAAGCATTGGCTCTAATAATATAGACGTCAGCATTATGCAAAAGGCCCGTTTACAACCAAGTATATATAATCATATCCTTGATACACTAGTCATAAGAAGTTCGAATAACTGCCTAAGTTTTACTCTGTATAGGAAAGCCACTCACACCAGCCAATACCTTAACCGGGAGGGAAACGAAAGATACCGAAGTCCTGTTACTAAAACTGTATTACATTTTTGTTTCTCGTTTTCCACTGAAACCCAAGAACAGAACTCCCCTAGAAGACAAACGTGGAACTATGTATACAATCAGTTGTTTGGAATGTGATAGCACATACATGTATATAGGAAAAAGTGGCCGCCAATTAAGCAGAACAATTAATAATCAAGACAAGTTCTAAGGATTTCACCTGCAGTCGGTGGACACCAGATGCACAAGGGACATGCCGTTGCATGGAGTGACGTCATCATTTTGAAAACAGAAACAAACTTTTATGCACGAATACTTCAACATGCTATTGAAATTAACAGGACGAAGCTTAGTTTGAACTGAGAAAAAGGTTTAGAACTGCCAGCGATTTACCAATGATTTTATAAGAATTATTATTCTTCTCACCAGAATATTAATACAAATATCCGGTTCATTATGCTAATATTTGTAGTTATTACTATAATTGTACTTATTGACCCTATGGACAAAAGCTTACTAAGGCAAACATAATCAAATACTTATATTGAAATTCGACAGAATATGCTGAACAAGTCAACACATCATTTGTTCTATAATATTTTAGTCAAAGGCCATAAATAAAAAAGTTACTAATGACAATAACACGTAAATAAACAAAAAGAGTTTTAGGATAATACGATACAGTTTCATGAATATACAAGTGGCTTATAATCATGGTGTAAACGTGGAACTTTTCTTATTATAAATGTCATTAAAACTAGCTACAATGCTGTTTCTTCATTTATCGATATTGATGGGCGTAATTGCAAAACGTCGCAAATCCGGCTTAAATTTGTCGAAGCTATGCTGGGCCGTTTAAGACAGTTAATTGGAACAAAATTAGTTTCTACTTAAGTTAATTTGAAGTTTGATTGTTGAGTTTGTTATTAATTAGAGGGCTACACACAATACTTGTGTCAAGTATTTCATTACAAAAACAGAGAAAAAAATCCAATAAACCACAAGTATAGATCTAAAATTTCAATTAATTTATTTACAAAAATACGACAAAGATGGATTTTAAGCTTAACATAGATTACATTGACCTCAAAGGCGGATTAACAATATGACATACATAACAAGAATACAGACTAGAATGACAAATACATATCACAGGGTTATAGTCACAATGACTAGAACGAAAAACATGTAACATAGAAAGACAGCTAAAATTACAAGACTGAAAAACAACTTGGCACAGAACTACGACCACAGTGACTTGAACAATAAGAAGCACCACTAGTCAATCTGATTCGCGGGTAGTTCGCAAAATGTTTCAATCGTGGGTATAATCATTTTGAATCCTCCAGGAATAAGTCGCAAATCAGTGGCTCACTTGGCTGACACTTGAATTCATTCCATGGTCGGCCGCTAATTTTACCGACATTTGAAATCCTTCCAATATTGTTCACTAGCTTAACATACGTTAATGATCGGTCGCTAACTTTAACGACGTTTGAAATCATGACATGATCGGTCGCTAACTTTACCGATATTCGAAATCATTTCATTATCGGTCGCTAACTTTACCAACATTTGAAATCATTCAATTATCGGTCGCTAACTTTACCTCTACCATGCATCAGTCGTTTATGCGTTGAACTGCACACTGTACCCAGAAAAGGATCAAGTCCCTTTGTCGACCGTATAAGGTTTCCGGTGGCTGCGGAGATCGCATTGTGTGTGAGAATTCCTCCCGGTTTTCATATATACAGCGATACCGCAAAGTCGTCATGTAAGTTCAATACTCTTGAGTACCGCGATAAACGGTAATTAAATCAATCAATCAAAAGTACAATTACGCTAACTCAGCTCGTTAACAGAAGGACAAACTCCTTGGAGCATAATTCCTGCCAACTGGTATCTTTTTGCTCTCATTTGGGGAACAAAACTATTGAATATTCACTATTCAATATTTTGTAATATAACGTTAACAAAACTGTAAAAAAAAAACAACATTTGTAAGTAGTTTTCTTTAATGTTCGTATTGTTCTTATATTATTCTGTGATATTTTTGTTTTTACATGGTGAAGAAATAATTATGGTCCATTCTATCCTTTTAGGCATTTAAACAATTGCGTGGATTTAAAATAAATTTAATAACCAGATTAAATCAGCAAATCCTGCTCTTTACGTCTCTTTTGATGCCAAACTGTATAAAGACGATACGCATGAAGAAGTAAGCCGTAACTACAAGGCCTTGGAATATTTAATAAATAAAACATAGGACTCCCAAAGCGTGTGGAATTAGATCAACTAAATGACTGACATTAGGTAAAGGTTGATATATGGAAGGATCTCCCCGTGATGGCAGTTGGTGTACCTGAGCTTCCTGTGCCCCGGTGTTCTAAGAACTAATGGCACGAGAAAATCAGTATGTCGTGGTGTCCTTAGTATCGAAAATTTTAAACTTTTCGCAACGTTTAGTTTGCATATAGTTTGATTGGAAGGGGTTTCCTTCACCAACATGGTTGGCACGCCGTCATATGAGTGAAATAAACTTAAGTATAGCGTAAAATCCCAAACAGACAAAGAAATCTCCCCGTAATGTTCGCCAGACATAGATATATAGATGCATTTGTCGTTAGTGACAACATGTAAGGCAAAAAGTTAAAAAAATCCATTCGGACATCACATTTTTTGGACTAGAGAATATACTACAATACATGTCATTTTAATAAGATTGTATCTTTATTACATTAAATAAATTGATGTGATATCTCTGTCTTTGTTCTCACACTGCGCTATTTCCTGTATGACCTTTCGTCATGTAAGATAACCACCAGCTACCCTCATCAGGATAGTGTGAATAATTCTCGTTCTTCGCGCATTTAGACTGGATTTTGACATGGATCTATTTCACATCTGTTACGATTTTTGTAATTGGATCCTCGGGACCTGCTCATAATTTAAAAAAACAAAAATTAACATTTCCTGGTTTAAGTAGTTTATGATGTTATCATCAGGCATGTCGGTTATCTGGGCCGCTGGTCGGTTGCGGTTTTGCCAACAAGGCACTTGGACTGGTTAGCCCTATATATATATTTTTTTGTAAAAATGTAGAGAAAGAAAATTTGCTTGCCTATATACATATCAGCGCTGGATTATCAGAATAGCCCCGAAACAACAAACACATGTGTGGGTAACATCTAGATGAAAAAGACACTATTTCAGAGACCCTGTGCCACTGCTTACGTAGAGAACGATTTGCAGCCTTTACCTGGATAAACATACCGTCGTACTACTTACTGTGAGCTTAAGTCCGTTAAACCGCTGGCCCTGTTAGCCAGAGACCCCAGTTAGAATCCCGGTGTAGGCAAGCACTGATTTCTTTCTCTACATTTATAATAAAATACATATTTTTATAAATATATATATATAGTTTATTTGCATTTAAGACCACATGTCTGGATACAATTGTTACATAATTGATTTTCTTTTGTGCACATGTGTGGTA
>JAVFBZ010000390.1:0-12663 GCA_032466195.1 Katharina tunicata
GAAACGATATTTTTTTAAAATTCAACACTTTCTTGTGACATTTCACCTATGCGTTTCTTTTTTGACAGAGTATATATGGGGACACTTTCAGATATTGTGTTGAAACCAGCTGTAGGCCTACATTTATACTCAACTTTTGATTTACCAATATAAGTCAATATTGTCACTGATAACTATGTTTTTAACATGTGATTTAAAACAAAGCTTTGGTCACAATGATGCTTGGTCCTCATTAGTTTATATTCACGTTAAGGTATACTGAATTAAGGTGGAGTTTGACGTTTTCCATTGACAGTAATAGTTAAGCTGCCATTGTCTTTATAGTTGTCTTGAAAGCAGGATAGTTTTTGTTAATGTTATTAAATAGTTGTTATCCATATAACGTACCCTGCAGATGGTACACAAGAGGTATATGCATGAAAAAGACCAACACACGCATTACAGCACGATAGTAGATCGAACTGATTTGTGTACTACATATATATTTCATGTATATATAATAAGCCCATTATTCTTATACCAAGAACAATTGTGCATGGACAATAGCGTAACAAATATTCTAACTATTCATACGTAGAATGGCAATTGATATAATGAGAGTAACCTATTGTTATTGTTGTGAACACACTATAATTCAATACTGAAAGGCGCTATAGTCGAAAGCTGGAAATCTTGTATACATTCGCCTGATATCATACTATTAGATACCGTGTTTCTTGTCTCTCACGATACGGTATATATATTTGCAGGAAAGCTCCACGCGTTTCTTTATTGGACTAGACTTATGGTTCATAGATCCTTGCAGAACTTACCATTGAAGCGGATAAAAATAAATCCCTGGAGTTGTTAGACAAAAAGAAACACATGAGAGTTAAAGGGCATGTTTTACAGTCTGTAGTGACAGCTTATTCTAATTTGACCTACTTTTGTTCTTGATAAAATGTTTGTTTAAAGAAAAATAAATCGATTTGATGGTCATTTAGTGATATATCCGGAATCGTACCATATTACATCATTTACCCGTTACTAAAATCAGTTCTATATACTACTTACGTCGAAAATGGCATGTAAAACTGATATACTACATATAATATTGTTACATGTTATTTCCGCTGTTTGACCGTTGCAGTTTACCGCATAATATTTGAATACCGTAAAGCGATAAACACCGATAATGGGTTCACCTTGAAGGACACTAGATAATCTGAGTTATCTACCCCTGTGGGTCCTTAGGGCTATCTGTATTTGGAGTTGCTTAAGTAGATATTCGTTAGCCAGGTCACGTACTTACTGTTGTGTTGGAACATTTTACATTTGGCTGCGTTCGATACCTAATGGAAATAAAATCAATTTGTACTAAGCAATTTGTTAAATACTACACAAATACTCGCAAACGACGCGGCGATTTAAACATAATTCAGGATGTCATTTTCTCGAACGATCTTTGTAAAATAATTGTTCATTTTACTTACAATCATCGTTTTTCTTTCAATGTAACATCGCCTTATTTAAATTCCAAAGCACTGAGTAAAAGTAGAATACTTATATTCCATTTGTAGAATTTTTACTGAAATCGTTATAAGCCATAACTTCAAACATTTTACATCAGATTTGAAAAACTAAAGTTAATAAGTACCTACTAAGAATCAACCTCATCCTTTTTAATCAGACAAACATGAATTGTTGATAAACGTAAAATACTATTATCTTCCTTTTGAGTTTTTTTTATCAATTGCTCAATCCTGTTTTTTTCGCGCGTAGACCAGCTTTGTGTTCACTTAAATCGATGAGCTGGGCATCATATTGTTGGGTTTTCAGTGACACTGATATCGCCTAAAATTATTGGCTTAAAGTCAAGTAGAAAGAATGAATTGCAATAAAAATTATCTGGGCCGTGAACGATCTTCCTGGGTCACAAACAGGCTAATTATTTTTTTTACAATGAAATTAATCTGTTTCGATCATATGTTTTAACCAACTTCTCCGTTGGATACCCACATATGTAAGACCCCAAAAATAAACTCTACAATTTTTTTAAACTGAATGTCACTCAATGTATACTGGTTTTATGTGAAATAATTCAGAGAACCTTTAATGTTATTGATTAGCGTGAAGCTTTTCAGTGACTATACCCTGGGGCAATAACAGTCTAGGTTACTATGTGAGCAGAAGGCCAACAGGTCAGTGTGATAGGTTAACTGAATTAGGTGTTCCGGGGGAATACAGTAATCTTTCAAGAATAAATCCTTACTATCAGTTATCTGGCATCATAAATATATTCCTACCAAAACAGGACTATAATTATACTTTAATGTACTAAACTGCAATAAACGTCTGTAAGACATTTCTTCAAGTATGTAGGCCTGTAATTCGGAACAAATAATTATTTTTGTCTCGTTCTTGTTGACAGTGCTCAAGCATTGTTGGTATAAAGTTGTGATTTTGCTCACTCAGTCGTCTGTTACCAGGGTTACCCAGTTTAAGAAAGAAATACAAATGTGTGCGTTTCTCATATTATTTTTTTTACAATGAAATTAATCTGTTTCGATCATATGTTTTAACCAACTTCTCCGTTGGATACCCACATATGTAAGACCCCAAAAATAAACTCTACAATTTTTTTAAACTGAATGTCACTCTTCCTACAGTTTATTAGCGACGTTTGAATTATTTCAAGTGTACAAACATTAGCTGTATGAAATGTAGATAACATTAGTATGTATTAGTCCTATATGTATGCATTTCCAATGATACTGAAGTTTAGAAAGCGAGCTTGGAATATGTTATAATAGAGTTGGAAGAAGACGTAACAATATTGTAGCATGAAAGCAAGAAAAGATGGGTAGAATGTTGGTATGTTAATGACGGCGAGCTTGGCATGTGTGTAATAATGGAAGGAGACAAAACCCTATCAGGCATTTAAAGTGAGAAGATACTGACGTGTTTAACAGGGGATGTACTTAACCATTCACCGCCTCTCATGCCACCGTATCAATCCAGCATGGAAAGCAAGGACAAGTTGGTGAATTCCTCCTATCTTGTTTTAGTCACGTTATTACCTACTTATAAGCCCTCTGACTAAGGGCAACATGTTACAAGCTCACATTCATGATGTCATGTTTAGCTTAGCATTATCTTTCCAACAGAGCTAATTAGTTAACACTTAAGTGATTTCACATTGTTTGGTTGTGTTAGTCGCTGCCTACTGTTGGAATACACCGCCGTCATAAACGTGTAATACCCATGAGCACGGCGTTAAACACCAATCAATCAATCAAACCTACTTATAATTCATCATCCTTTTATATTCAAATTGCTTTGTTCAAAATGAACATAATCGCGAAAGGCTGCTATGATACAGCGACCAGACAAGTCACATACAATAAGAATTTCTCTGCAAAATTCTATCGTGAGATTTATTTTTCTACTTGTAGTCCTGTATCAACTATAAACGCTCTATTTTGGCCAAAAGCAATTCGTTGGGTCATTGTGGCGTGTATGTACATACATGTATTCATTCCATGCGTATAATTTAAATACCCAGTGTATAACTATTATACTATTGAAAATAGGATAGAATATTACATAATAAAAATGAATATCTCATTACCAAACAAACTACACCTAGATACCACGAAGACTAGTACCATCAATTGTTACTTTCTTTTAGGAATCTTGACACTTTTATAGGAAATAAAAGGACAGTTGAAACCAAAATATGGATGCATTTAAGGATCCGCGTGCTTTTTCCGGCTTTATCCTGGATTAATTTGGTATGTGGATTGCAACAGCAATTAACTTAGCTGAGACTTTGACACATACTCTAAGTTGGTCCCTGTTTTAGACTTGAAGGCACCAGGAAATTGATGCACAAAAAGCTCAGATAATGAGATAAATACGCTACTTATGTCCCTGATGAATAGATAATTGTTCTCCAGAAAAATTATCGATTCTTCTCTATCACGCCGGTCGGATGAAGGCGATGCATATATCAACTTTCACTAAATGTTTCTATCCAATGCAGTTCGCGCCCCAACTATAAAGTTTGTCTCTTCTTTCCTGCCAAAGGTTGTTTTCAAAATAAATTTATTGACTTGCCTTCTCGTAGAGTATTCTTTCGGGTAAGATCGAAATGTACAAAAACGTAAAATAATTCTTGGATGCTCCGTTTTTTTTTTCTCTAACTTTATCCTTGTGTATACGATATATGAGTGTTCTGTGTCTTTGGACGAATGGAAAATTTTCTTCTGTTTGAGGAAACGAAGACGGTATAATGTCCCGTTAGCCTATGTTAATCTTCCTATCTAACCTATACTGGTGACAAATGCTGACTTGCTACAATTACAAGATCAGAATGGTTAAACTCAATTTAAGGCCATATGATAACTGAAAACAGAAACGTTTCTTTCAACATTCTGTGAAGTACTGAACTGATGTTATCCCGGAGCTATGGATTATAATCAGTTTTCATTTCACGGGTTTGGTTAAATTGCGAGGGACACATTTACATTTCAGGGAACAATGCATTCTCAGACTATAAAGAAACCAACATACGTCCTTCTTTTGATCACTTGACAGGTGCAGCCTACACGACAGACAAAAAATCTAGACCTATTCATGACACCAACCTTATCAAGGAACGGTAAATTGATCGTGATTCTACCCGGATGCTCCAGCAGAAACATTCTGACAGGGAAAACAATCATGAGTAAAGTGAACGCTTCGTTTGAATGGGGTGTAAATTTAAGCAAGTATGTGGCAAACACGAATGGAAATGAATCTCATGCGGACCCTGCTACACTAACTGATCTGGTAGCTCTCGGGGATCATAGGTGCGATTTAAACCATGCATGTGATGTTGGCAACGGAAATTTAGAACATCATTTATGAATTTGTTAATAACAACTTTGGCTTGTGCTGACTTGATTATAATGTTAATAGGAATTCCTGAAATTATTCAGTTTATTCTTAACCAAGGTTGGTTTTTACCGACTGTCGACTCAATCGCTATATACTGGTCTTCTCTTTACATGCCCCTGATTCGTGTGGATGTCAGTATTGAAAGGTTGGATATTTGATCTTTACGCTGAATTCCTGAATTCCACGAATAAGAATCAATGAATCATTTTTACACTGGGAATATATCTTTATGAAAATTAATATGATGAGAATGGACAACATGTCACACACAGGGCACAAATACGTTCACATAATTATTCTTTTTAAATATTTTTAATAGATTTATGGCCAACTTGTGATTTACCCGTAAAAGGCGATACTGCCAGAGTTACCTTTCTTGATAACTTCTGATTTAGATAGGCTCGTTTTTGACGATGAAATTTCATTTCATTTATTTCACCAGAAAAATATAAATACAATCAATAAATTATTAAAACTAAATTAATTTGTATTTAAACGATTGGATGAGCATAAATTGACAATAGAACACGAGATCTATACGTGGACAACGACCCCTCCCTACAACAAGCTCGACGTGCCAGCACAGATACTGACAATTATGTCCATATCCATAGGGAAACGTCGTACTTAAAATAACGTCGCACTTTAAATTACAACAATTTAACGTCGTACTTAAAAATATGTTATGTGTCGAATGTGTACTCTAAGGAGCTGTACAAATTCATTGTGTACGGATAAATCAAGAACGACGGATAAAAAGCAAACAGCGATAGCACGCGAATAATGGAGGTTTATCCACAAAAATGCCGCTTGAGAATTCTTTGCATCTGGTGGGATGTCATGGACGTAACTAATGTTTTGTGACAGTCATGTGTTGTCATGGTTAAGTGTATATACTACTCTGAGAGGATATGAAGGTACGCAACCGAAGAACAACTACTTCGATTGTCTCAAAACGTGTTGATAATAAGTTAAAAGCCACAATAAGTATCTCGCTGACTCTAAACTAAACTGTACACATCGACAAATACACACGTGTGTGCGTTACAACACAACAGTAAAAATTGTATTGCATATATTTTCTGTACAAATAACATTCACACGTATTCGTTATACAATTGTGCATTTACAATAACGGAAGCTATGCTAGCCTTGCATGTTTAGAGCGAGATAAGTACTCAAATCGTTATGTTTAATGGATGTTTAATGGAGTTATCGTATTCAAAGCGCTGTAAATTTGATAGTTATATCAGAAATGACACCATTTACAAATAACATGAATCGATACTGTGTATTAATGTCACATTGATACAAGTTATCTTGGCTGTTTGGTCTTAGTTATTTACAGTATAAATATTTAATACTGCAGGTACATCCGGGACCATCCCAACATCCCCAATATGCCACCTATCCATTATACCATAAACAAATATTTTGCTGAGATTATAGTTATCGGCTTAACACAAACAATTTCTCAATTTTTTATCTGTCCCTGTGGGTCTCAGTGAGTCCCTGCATTAAAGGTCAAAGCCGTTTAACTGGATATTCCATAACCAGCAATAAATTATTCCCTTAATGTTTTGGAACATTTTGTTGTTCGGCTGTATCGATAAACCGGAACTTATGCGTTACAAAAACACGAAAATAAATATGTGTATCACTGTATATCTCTCCGTTGAGAATGTGCTTGTATCAATATAACAACATATGTTTTAAAATCCAATGCGCTGAGTAAAATAAATATTCGTTGGCCTCTCCACATTAATACATTAATGAATTAATGTGAAGCAATAAATTAAAACAGCTACGGCGTAAATCATCAATTAAAGAACCAATCCTGTTGGTTCTTATGTGACTGGTATAACTGACCTGTTCAACTGAGTAGACATACCGGTCGATGACTCATAATATTCGTACAATGTAGCAACACAAAGATAATAGTTTTAGCACAAGATTGTTCCTGCATATGGCGTCAAAGGAAGAATGCTAATTTATGGAACAATAAACGAGATATTCAAGGGGAAGAAAACATAAAAAAAGATAGATTCAGTCTGGGCAGATAGAATGTATGGGGTAGTTTAAACAATTGGTGTCCCGAGAGTTTAGAAAATGTAAATGTTGCGGTTTGAGCAATATTAAGTAGACACCTGTATGGTGGTCTAACCAGACCACATAGTTTATGTCCACATAAAGTAAACCGTTTTGCTCAATAAATACTTGAAGAAAAATTAGTTAGCATTAATTTCAGTCACTCTATAAAGTTTATACATCGTAAGTGCAAATATTAAGGTGGCTTTGCCCGAATGGCACGAAATGCCCACCTTATAGCTGCCTGATTAAATTGGCTCTAACAACATTTACGAGAAAGTCCTTTAACACAGAACACCATTTTTGAAATCTGATCTATACACTCTATAAAATCAAACTCAATTTATTTTAGCTTTGCTTCCCATTTAAGAGGAAATTAAGTTAGTACAATTGCATCAAGTTCACATTAAGTTATACAATGTTCTAACCAAATAAAGCAAATCATAATGTTTTTATTTGGTTTCTTTTCTTTATAAGTAGATTATTAGTAGCCTTTTGTTTTTTTTTACTACATCGTTACAAGTTGGACATTAGTTTTTTATTTGTTGATTATAAGGCTATTTCTCAATACAGTTTTCACGGATGGACTTACACAAAGGTACTCTTCTTAACCAGTGTGCTACAATTGTATACAAAAAGCTTCGGATGGCGGACAATACACAGTGGATTCACAAATTAAGAATTATCCGTATGGAAACCAGACACTCTCATACCAATAATCGAATTGTAGGACGGAGAGGAAATGTAGACTGAGATTTAGGCATCGTTAAAAAACACGTTACAAACCACAATGAAAGCCACGGTGAAACAAACTATTGACCTTTCACTCTACTTGAACCGGACTCAGATATTGGACAACTGTGCTCTCCGTCATATTGTTAACAATCTGTAGTTGTGTACATTCTCATCCTGAGGCTCGTCAATCTGGGTCAATACTGCCTGAATACAACGATGTTCCTTCCGTACAACGATTTTATCCTAAAGCTCATTACGACCATGTCCGACACTGAAACATATGTTTGGGAAATAAAGAAAAGCCTCTAATATCACACGGACTATCATTTCATCTTTAGTTTTATCGTTGTCACGTATTTCTGGTAACCTACAATTTATGAAAATGTCTGGCCCTTGTAAATACACGGTATTTTTATTTAGCGCACATAGAGTCGATTTAGAGGAAATTCTCTCCTCTGCCTTTGCACATTTAACATCTTCGGTAGAATATAAGATCTTCTCGAAACAACAGTTCACACATTATTTACATTCTGCAGCAATGCCTGTCTTCGTCATAGGCTTATAAGTCAAATTGAAATGTATATTACTACAAATGGTTTCGGGGTATTCAAAGATGTTCCAAGGTCACAAACAGGTTATTTCACAATGAAATCTCTTCGTCGTTTGTATGTATGAGCCAACTTCTTGTTTGGAATTTCTGTCCATGAGAGATCCCAAAGGTAAATTCTATAAATAATTTATTAACACCTTTGACGTTATACTGTCTGATAACATGTAGTAGAATCCAGAGATCCTAATATTGCTGATTAGCAGGGAGCCCTTTACTGATTCACGACCTTGGGGCGATACAATTCTAGGTTACTACCTTAACAGCACAGGTCAATTTGATAGAATAACTAGATTAGGACGAGTCTTCTGGGAATAAATCCTTCATAGCATTCATGTAACTCCTTGTGGATTCTATAAGAATAAACCTAATGTATAGAATTTTTACCATTAGAAAGGTGCTGTTTTTTTTCTAAATAAATACCGTTTTTATAATAATTTATAAGCTTTTCAACAATGTCAACTTAAACAGAAACATCTGTGATAGGATAATTAAATTCCGGACATTCTCCGTGAAGTCCGTGACGTTTCGGAAATAAATACTTTATTCATGTATCTTTCTCCACACACATTCCAATCTAGGAGAGAAAATATATTTGTTGGTTATTTCCTGATAAATGATTACATCGATAAATCGATGTTTGTTAAAATTTGTGTTTTTATTCTTGCAATACAAATTGTAAATTCACTTCTACAGAAGCTATTTCTTCATGCCCGATGCTACAGTTATCTGATCATGTAAATACATAAAGATACATAACAACCACCAATCAACAGAAATGTTTGTTTAACTTTTAGTCTTATAGTCTTTTCAGAATGGTCTATAATTGGTCCATGTTGTTCGGCTTTCTGTCTGTTATTTGGAGCACAGATACTCAAGTTCATTTCAAGAAATGCTGCTTTTTGATTAATAAATGTTAACACTTATTGATAGATTTATATACATATACCATAATTTATATGATATAAAAAATAACAAAAAAACAACTTCTTTTGTAGAAGCATGTTTTAGAGAATATAAAGCAAAATGTATATCCAGTGGTGATTTTAAATATAGATAGTTTACCAACCCTTTTGTGTGGGTATGTATGCCAGCAAAGTTCATATCGCATATTGTGTGTTAAAACCAATGATTACTGAGCACATTACTGACGCAAGGCGTTATTTGACTCGATGTTCAGTCATAAATACTAAAATTTGTTATGTTAATATCTAGATTTTATTGACAAATCAAGAAAGACTGATGACAATTACATGCCTATAACAACCCACTTATCAAGCAGTGATATTCACAATTTAGGTCAGACTTTCCGATCGTATAAACAAGTCACAATTACAAAAATGGACTCAACTGGCCCTCCGCCCTTTGCAGTTTTATGTTATACGGGCAGGTTCTTCTGTGACTATAACACTGACGTTTCTTACATTGGAACATGGTTACATTGAAACATGGTTACATTGGGTTGATTAAGGGATTGTTCCGTGCTTCCTTTAAGCATATTTTTAGGCGCAGCTATGCGCTGAGTCAATATTTTGCATCTAATAGTTCAGTAATTCAAGAGGTTAAGGGTGTTTAGTGGATGAAAATGTTAACAAGTGGAAGTTGATGATTTTAGCAATTTTAAGCTTTCATCGAGTAACCATTATTCGGTATGGAATGCGTAGAAAACCCTATATGCAAGTCAAACTTCAGCTTTTCTCTGAAATTATAATGTAAATCTGAAGGGTGTTTTTGTAACGCGATGAATTGGCTGACAAATGCTGTCAAATGGGATGATGGCCATAGAAATGCACACATTCATTTTCAAATGAATTCGTGTACAATTTAGTAAATAAGTAACAAAATAGTGATCCATTCAGACTTTATCAAGTCAAATAACGTTGTTTAGCGGACTAGAATAAACTTTTATTGGAATATAAAGTGGACTGTCAGTTTTGTTTTAGTGTCTAACTGAAGCTATAAACTAAATGTTCGAGAATAATATTGAAGCTTATTTAAAATTAATCATTAATATGGGGTATAAATATAAATTTGTTTATATTTATTATAATGATTACAAATAAAATAAATTAGAAATACAAAAAGTGTTATATTCCTGAGACCGTTATTGTTGGAAATGTACATCTACATGAATATGTTTTATCTAACAGTTTTTGTTTAGTTCATGCTGCGGTCTCCTTTATGTTTTCTTTCAAGGTTACCATTTTTCAAGATGTGTTATTCAATGCTGGACGAGACTTCGTTTCCAACCGCCCCCTCGATATAAAAGACAAGAGTCAAGGAAAGGTTGCGTTTTGGAGTAGCCCCTATAGTCTGATCTGTATCTGTGGTTTGTACACTCAACCATGAGGCTATTAGCTTAGGGTTTTTTTAAGTTTGAATACGAGATGAAACTTCTTGTGCTCTTTCGTTAAAACATGTATAAAAATACCCCTTCGTTGATACTACTGTAAATAATTCCTTGTATGAAAATATACTTGTTTCAAATTGAAACATTATGAAGTGATTGCATCAGCAATTTTAAGAACTGAAACTTGGCCGTATGTCGGTAGTAATAAAAGAGCAAATCGTTTTTTTGGAACCGTGGGACAGCCATCAACGTCATTAAGTGTAGGAGGAACCGATAAGAGACAAGTGTGTGAACGGCTCAGCCAATCAGCGCTCAGGAGGTATCCAACAATGGTATGTGTAGGCGTTCGAGGTGATGACGTCACATCCCATTGCGTCAACCCAACCAGGCGATATCAGGGTGATATGATGGCTGCGCAGTTCATACAAGGAAAAATGTGAATGTGTTTTGAGGTTACGCTGATGGGGGCTGGTAATGTGAGGTGGCGGGAAGTGTGTCGTCGAGAAGTGCACTGGCTGACTGCTGAAAGGCCTGCAACCGTGGAGCGTGCAGAAGTTCGAAGTGACGACGTCACAGCGATCTGCAGTGGCATATTTAAAAAGTGTTCAGA
Organism: Katharina tunicata; assembly: GCA_032466195.1. Classification (NCBI taxonomy): domain Eukaryota; kingdom Metazoa; phylum Mollusca; class Polyplacophora; order Chitonida; family Mopaliidae; genus Katharina; species Katharina tunicata. Next base: position 11,311 of record JAVFBZ010000390.1, read on the forward strand.
GCAGAATGTGTGTGATGGGGTACTGGAGTGTCATCAACAAAGAAAACAAAGAACTGAAATCGAACTTTTTAGAAAGGAAGAAGCGAGGCTCTGCCAATTTGCGCTCAGGAGGCCTGCAACAGTGGCACGTGTATGCGTTCGAGGGCATGGAGTCACAGCTCACAGCGTCATCACAAGCAGGCGATGTCAGTGTGATATAGTCTGATTGCGCAGTGCATCAGACGAAAAGTGTGTATGTGTGTTGAGATTGTGCAACTGGGGGCTGGTAGGGTGACGTGGCAGGAAAGATAACGTCAAGAAGCTCGATGAACACCTGCTAAGACACCCAAAATAAAGTTAAAATAATTTTTTGAACTTTGATTTTTATTAACAGATCCTTGAAAACATAAACATGTTGATTGGTATGATGAATGTTGCATTTGTCGAATTAAAAAAAAGTTAATTAGTGTATAAATTGAAAGTTTAGCGATCACCGCGTACTATCAATTGCTGGCGAATAAATTTCGGTTGCCGGCATGAACACACGCGATTAATTTGCCAGCCATTGGTAAAATCGGCGCGATCGATTTTACCAGCATAAGGCCAGCATAAGGCCTGCCACAGTGGCGAGTACAGGTGTGATAAGTTATGACACCACAGCGCATTGCGTGATCCCAATCAGGCGATGTCAGAGAAAGAAAGAAAAGCAGGTTGAGGTGGGACAGCTGCACTGAAAAGTCCTGTCTGAAGATTTACAACAGTGGCATGTTCCAAAAAGGGGTTGACAGCAGAATATATGTGATGGTGTAGTTGGGTATCATGAGCAAAGAAAATAAAGAAATGAAATCGAACTATTTAGCATAACATAAAATCGAAACGACCAATGCAACAAGAGCATCAAGCCAAGTGATAATATAGACTATCAGATCATTTACATGGCAAGCACAGGCATAGCGTACATACATATTATTCTTAATCTGTTGTGTAAATGTCAGCGCTAGAAAAACTAAATGTTATGTGTTTTTTTTGTATATGCATAAAAAAGTTCCAATATCACCAGCTGCAGTTTGATATTTCTACACTTCACCTTTTGACATATACAGGGTACTGTAACTAAATAATTGTGATAAACTAATTCGAACAGTTACTTTTTATTTGTCTTACAATGAGTTTAGTGTTACAGCGTTTGGCTGAGTCTCAAATCAATTGGCTTAATATCACGAATACCTCGTATGACCACCTCCAGCTGCTACCACTGCCCGACACCTCCTGGGTACAGATCGAATCAGTCGTTGGTTGTTTTGTTGTGGAATCCTTCTCCATTCCTCCTGCAGCATGTGGAACAACTGTTGAAGATTCTGTGGTGGAATACGA
>JAVFBZ010000401.1:0-12663 GCA_032466195.1 Katharina tunicata
GGAGATATGCACGGATAACACAATCGCACCTCTGACGGCAACACCTGGCATAACCATGACCTTTAGCCTTTATTTGTGGACATCAAATTTTTTTGCCATAAAATGATAATCACTGTGAATATCTGGGGCTGTGTCATGGCTTCCTTGCTCAGGCCTAGTAGGCATGGTTAGATGTACTGCATAGGCTCAAGTTTGTTTGACCATGCAGGCAAACAGGAGATGTTGCAGTTGGTTTCATATGTTCTGGGTGTTTCTGGTCACTTGTGGACCAAAGCAGTGGCTGTGTATCTCACCCTTGATTGACACAAAAAATCAGACAAAGAAAGCTCTGCCTGCATGCATATTGCCTGCAATAACATCTGCAGTATCATCGTTGTTCACAAGGTACATGTGAATTGCTTTTATACATGTATCATTATTGTTCACAAAGTGTGAATTGCTTGCAAAACATACAGCAAAGTGTAAATTGCTTGCACTATATGACATGTTTATCATCATATATATATCTTCATAGTAAATTGTTTGTACATGTATCATCATTGATCATAGAGTGTGATTGTAAATGTTGAAAACACAGTACACATTGGACATGTTGCAGTGTGGGACTAGTGGTATTACTATTAATGCTATTTGTCCAGTCTGTCAGAGTTTGTGTGTAGGAGGATGGTTAGTGTATCAGCGACATGTTGCTGTGTGATGTTTGTGGTGATACAGTGTATTAATGACCATAAGATACATGTATTTGTAGTAGCTGACTAGAGTTGGAGAGAGGACATGAGATTTTAAGGTGTCTCCTGACTGACTCCACAACATCAGATTACAATCACCTGACCTTTACCAGTCCACTATCGTCTCTCTCGTCCCCTCAACAGACTCTGTCCAACATGGGGACGATGTAGTGCAAATTCTAATTGCCATGATTTAACAAGTATCACTTTCAGTTCATTGCTATCTGAAACCAACAGTAACAAAACAGGACACCACAACAAACCTGCATCCTGTGCCCCTTAGCTCAGAGAGCAAGAGGCACAGGAGATCCTCATATATTAAAGCTGTTAATATAATATACATTTATTGGAATTATAAGTTTTCAAGCAGTAAAAACCTTGTCAGAGACCGGAGAAATTCTGCAATAATTTGAAATTCAACTTCAACCATTTCACCCCATCTGAGTGTGTTTAGTCGAATAGGTAACATGAAATTAGACCACAAGAAAATTTGGGAAAGGGAGTAATTGAATTATAAATAATTCATTTATTATTATAGCCTACTGGTTAACTTATTATTTGGCCTCTGTGTCTGAGATTTAACAAGTTAGACTGACTGAAAGTTTGCAAAAGTCTCAGGGGGTGAAAAGGTTGAAGAATTAGGGTATCAAGTATTCAATAATTTTATAGAAAACTAATGTGTGACGTTGACATTTATTTATTATTTATTTGATTGGTGTTTAACTTCGAAATCAAGGGTATAATATATACCATGTATATGCTGACTGCTATTTTATTATGTGGCACAGTCAGGGATGTTGACTTTTATTTTAATCGATGAATCATCTGATGTTCTCAATAAAGAGACTTTCAGAGACATGTTCCTGGTTAGACCTTAATCTCAAGTTATGTGTACCATGCAGGCATCTTGAGAAATCAACTCATGTAAAGAACTCTTGTCCGGATCTAAGGTTTATTGGCCCACACAATTTTGTAGTATGTCAAAAGTGCTCTGGAATCACAGTACATATCATTGAACTATTCAAACTATGAACACAGTTCAATATAAGTAAACAGATATTTTATCAAGGTAAAATAAATTCTGCTATACACTTTTTTCACACCTGTAGATAATTTTAGGCTTGATCGAGTTACAGGAAACACAGATAATATTATGAATGGCCTTAAGGTTATTCAGGTAGAAGTCAAGGTCTGTTCAGAGATATTATCACAACTTGGCCTGGATTCAAGTTAAAGTATTAAATAAATAATTTATCCTAACATATATACATGTATGTACAGTGTGTCTGTCACAGTCAATTATGGACATACACATGAAACATGACCACTGAACATCATGTGTACTTTGGCCAATTGTCAAAATGTCTCAACAAAGAGTGGATGTTGGTGTTAAACATAAACAATGCATTTTTTTGTTTGTGTATTGACTGTAGTCCTTGCTGACATCTGAGATATCTTTTTTTTATTTTATAGTTTGTTTCGGGTCAAATAACATTTTCTTAATTGCAAATTAATACCACAAGTTTTGTTGTTATGTTCATAAAATAAACATGCACACTTGAATACAAGACAGAGAATATTTGTTATACAAAAAAATTCATGTTTGTACCCCATGCGTATGTTTGAGGGACACAATTTCTCAACATTTTTATGATTTGCAGTTTGCAGTTTACGTCACAACACAACAATTCCGTTACTTACTGAGTGATCCTTATCCGTGTGATCAGCAGGTCACCAACATGGGGTTATATAGAGAAATACATGTTATACTACTTTGTGTACATGTACCACATGTAATTTCTCCTCTCAACTCTTTTTTAACAAATTGACATTGAAAAAATAAACAGATTTAAAATGCTTTTAACTTTGAACAGCATTATTGTTGGCGATAGATGTAGTGAGCATGTTAATATATGAAGAAGAAAAAAAAAGTAAAACTTTAACGTTAATCTGTGCTGCATCGACCTACATGCATCAGAAACTTCTTCATCTCCTAGTTTGTCTCCGTTTTCCAACAAACAGTGGCAATACAAAGTCAGTTTAAAAATGAATCTACTTCTAATTTTGTACATTTGCAAACAAAAAATACCCCCAAAACAAAACCAAACCTATAACAATCTTAACCAGCAGATAATAATTCTGATTGCCAAATTATTGTGCTGGTGGCTGGGTGGGAGCCTGTTGTGCCCTGGTCGCTCTCAGAGACATTGCTGTCTATATTCTGTAAAAAATAATCTATGTATTATAAACACCGTAAATTATTTTTAAAACATTGTAGAAAATTACAAGATTTTAGGCTTATTGTTACATGTACATGTAGGCTATTCCGCAGAGAAGCTCCGTTGAAAGAGAGAACATTTTTACACAATTCTGTTCTTAATGTTCTTTCCAGTTTTCCACCACTGGCAATGCAAATTATTAAGATTATTAGTAAGTCGTCATATAGGTGAAATACTCCTGAGTACGACGCTAAACACCAATCAAACAAACAAATCTTAATGTTCTTAATATGGAAGTTTTAAAAAACATTTTACTTCAAAAGTGGCAGTTTAAAATAGCCCTCTGCAAATTCCTTGACCTTTGATGCTGAACGAAGATGATGTTCAGCGCATGAAGTTTTATTTTATTTTGCAAGTGATGCTCAATAGCCATTTCAAACTGGTGCTTGTTGTCTGGATGACACCTTTTTGCTGTCTACGTTTTCAAGTATATTTGTACACGCCACATAACCGAGAGGGGTTTCGATTATTTAATTAGTCCCTTTCTCTCTAGGCCCTTTGGCTAAGGACATTTTTTTTACGCTTTATGTATTTTCTTTCAGTCATTAGCAAAATGCTTTAAACAAAATTTCTGTGTTTGTTCTGGTACATGTATTTAAGGTAGAATTACATTTAATTTATACGTAAAATACACTAGAGCATTGTATGAAATACCATTCATGTATAAATGTAAACAAATACAGAAAACATAAGTCTCATTTGATGTTATTGTTTTTGTTTGCAGTGTCAGCAGAAAGATATGATCCTGAGGCTGATGATGGGGAACCTGATGAAAAGGTGAGGGGTGTCTTATCGTTGTTGTTGTCATAACCTGATAACAGAACATGTTCACTTGGAAGCCATCGAATGTACTGCGCACATCATCTTGGACGTGATACGATCATCGCCAATTTGCCAGAACTTTTTCACAGCCTGTGGGTCAAACTGCCAATGTAGACAGATTCCACATTTTCCATTTGTTTAACATTCAGAACATAATTTACTCCTTAACTAAATATTGTGCATCTAAAACCATATGGAATTTGCTCGATTACCCTATATTTTCTTACATGTTCATTGTCCATTCTTTATTGTGGTAAATAGGCTTCCGGTGAACAAAATGTACCATTTTAATACATATTTATACACCTATCACGGACGAGCTAAGTGATGACAGCCAAATAAGGAGAAATCATGTGAGGTTTTCCAGATTGGAACATGTTAGTGATACAAGTAAACGGTCATGAAAACAATATAATCAGTATCTCAATTTGTGCAAAAATAAAGCTGTACTACCAGAAACATGGAAACTGTCTTAAGCTCTATCGCCAAGAAAGACAACAACAAAAAAGAAAAAGACAGAAAGTACTCTTATCTAACGTGAAACTTAATCTGTGCAGAGCTACTTGTACATACTGCCAATGCATTCAAATCTCTTATCCAACAAGAAACTCGGTCTGTGTAAAGCTAAACTGAGCATAATTGTGTAGGATGCTGTGCTAAAACTCTTTCTACGCGGAGTTGTGCTCCAAATTTAAGGTTAAAAAAACATTTGCAATCAACCACCCACTGTGAGATCATAACCCATTCTAAAAGGAGTCATTTCAATGTAGACAGTAGACAAACTTTAATCGCCTTTTTTAAAATTACGGTTTCCTATGGCTGTATAGGCAAAAACTTCTACTGAGAACGTTCTAAGCAAAAAGTTTTGCATGAAGTTTTGCAAATCTCTGTGTATGTATTAATTTCAATAAGCGAATCTTTAAAAATAAACCTGTGCACTATCACCGATGCGCAGAGAATGTAATTTTCCCCGTCGTGTCTGCATGTGTCATTCTCGTTTTGGCTTATATTTTGTTTAGTAATTTTGCGAAGTCGTTCAACTTTTTAAATTTGAATTTTGCAATTTCATTTCTTGACTTTGTTTACATAATTTATTTATGAATATTTTTTGTAAAGTAATGGGTTCCTTTTTTGTAGAGGTGGGCCTTAAATTCAGACTTAAGCTAGGACTACTGTTGCAGGTAGAAAAAAAAAACATTTTACTGCTGTGCTTTTCAACAACAGGAGAGAGGGTTTAGAACCTGTGTCCGTTGGTTCACCAAATATTTGCGATGGTATCTTTACATAAATCTAGGAATATGGCTTGCAAATGCAGATAGATGGGGGAGAAATTCAGATTCTAACCTGTCATTTGACCGAAGCTTCAAGGATATTTATAAATGTTTAAAAACCCAGATTTGATGTCTTCCTCTTTTAATAAATTTATTTATTTACAATTTCACAAGAATATTGAAGGCAACTTATCTTCAGTGATGTTTTGTTTACACTTAAGTAGAGATTTAGACACTATTATTTCCTGTCTGTTGCTTATAGTGCTATCCATGGTTAAACACAAAAATGAATCATGTACAAAAGTGTCGTACAAAGAGACAACCTTGGATGCACGGCAAATTTTGTTGATTCATGAAAATGAAGCATTGGGTGGTGGGGATGTACTGAACCTTAACTGTTTACAGCTACATGTATGCTAACATAACTGTTTGGATTTAAACTGTAGTTCTCTCTTCCTCAAAAAAAAAAGTATTTTCCTGTGCCAAGTGAGTATCGCATTCAACCACACACTGTTTTAGCATTAACAGAAAACAATCATGCCCTACAACACCACAGTACATTGTACCCTCACACTCTGTATTTTAACCTGGGATGATTTTCCTGCCAGAGATACAGACACTACATGTATGTATATTCATGAGCAATGGGATGTTCTGTTCAGATAAGGTTTATGAAATAGATCTGCTTATTTGTAATTGGCTTCTTGGGATATCTATGTAACATCATTTCTCTCCGGACTTAATTCTCTCCAGATTAAGTGACCAGTCATATTGAGTAATACATGTTGGATCAATAAAAGAACACTCCGCATATGTCTGTCTGTCCGTGAAATGACTAATATCGTGTGCATTGGAGCCAAGAATATGGAGCATAATCTCCCAGTAAATCTGTATTTCTACATGATGTAATATGTAGAATGACATTCACACCTTTTTCAATGGCCTAGAGCAGAATGTTTCCATTTTATACTCATGCTCAGCTGTCACTCTCAGTACTGGAGGAACATTACAGTAAGCACAAGAGCTAACTTCCCTAATTGGACGCGGATTGACTGTACACAATGTGTGGTCAATCCTCGGACGAGATGTGTCTTGTTCCAACATGTTTCGCTATTATGTCTTGGCAGTTATCTGTGTACACGAAAACAAGAACCATGCGGAGATCTGGCCGTCATTTTAAATATGTGAAAGTTATTTTAGGACCTGTGCTAGCCAAAATAGGGCCGCTCATCAGTAATAATTTACCACAAATAACATATAATAATAAAAGTTGTAATATTGTTTTCATATTATTAATGAACGAAAAACCCATGAAATCCAGGTGTCGTGTTTACATCTGAAGTTCGATACTTGGTAGTCGCTTGAGCCCGGCCTCATGCGGGTCGTCCGATTTTGTTTTCACAGTAAGTCATAACAAATTAAATCAGGTTAGTTTTTCGTAAAATAAATAAAATATTGAGACTGAATGAGAAGGATGTCGTTAAAAAAGGACACTCGATCCGCATCCAGTTAAAACAAGACGCGGCGCGATTGGAAACGAGACGCACATCGCCCGAGGATCGCACGATGATTGTTGGCTTACAATGTGCGTCCGATAGGCGGATTTGTATCGGACGAGACGCGACTTGAGGGAAGTTAGCTTCTGTGCGTACTGTATCTTTCCAACAGAGCTTGCACCATAAGCAAAGTCACATTTTTTGGTTGTGTTACTCTCGCTTTGGTGATGTTGCACTACATTGCCTTCAAATACGAAATACCCTTACCCTGCTGTGGACCATACATGTAGGTATATAAGGAAGGTTTCCTGTGGCTGGGGAGTTCGTGGTGTGGTTTTTACGAGGTTTCTTCCCAGTTTTCCACCATACACCGGCAACACAAATTAATAAGTCGTCATATAGGTGAAATAGTCGTGAGTACGACGTTAAACACTAATCAAACAAACATACAATTTAAATACCCTTAAGAACGGTTTTAAACACCAATCAACCTGTAATCCTGCAATTGCTGTATACAGTGAGTTACATTGTAATTGATTACAAGTAACTGTCTACATGTATTCCTATTGAACAAATGATTTGACAGTTTATACAATACTTGACACATGTAGTTAAGGGGTCATCTCAAATTTTCGAGTATTCAGTTAGCAGTTTACTATTCGACTACATGCAAATTTGTAATTGATTTATTATTAGTAGTTAATTAACAGTTGCAGCACTAATACTGAGTAAACTTTCGAAGCTTGGATGATATTTCACCTAATTATTTAGAAAATACAAAGACGCATGATTACGACTGGAATATTAAATATAACATGCCCTGTGTCCCCTGGCCTTCCCTACATACAAATCCCCCGGTCAACCTTTGGCATACTGGTTTTAGGTTTAGGTATTGTACACAATATTTCTGGTGGCTGCGGAGATCGCAGGGTGGTTTTTATGAGGTTTCTTCTTCTCGTTTTCCACCATACACTGGCAGCCCATCAACATGTAAATCTTAAAATAGTGAAATATGCTTGAGTATGAAGTTTAACACCAGTTACAATGTTAATAAATTTTCTGTAATCTGTGTTTTTCTTTACAGATCATACATCCTAAGTCAGATGACCAAAGGAGTAGGTTAAATGAAGCCATTAAAAACATACTGCTGTTTAGATCATTGGATAACGTAAGTACATGAAGTAATATATATTCCTTGGTAAGACTCTGGTGGTTTGGGTGCTCTCTGAGCTAAAATGGCATCAGGAGGCAGATTTGTAGTGTCCTGTTTTTCAGGGGGGGCGTGCCGTGGCTCAGTGGCTAGCGCGTCTGACTGCAGATCCTCCTTCGATGTACTGCAAGGGTTCAAGTCACCCAGTGGACCTGAGGTATATGAGGGATTCACAAGAGGTGACTTCGGCAATCGCGGGGGCGGTTTTAACGAGGTTTCCTCCTGGTATTCCGCCGTATTGAGTAGAGTAGATTAAGAAGTGGAGAATCCGTCGTCATATAAATGAAATACTTTAAGTACGACGTTAAAAACCAATCAAACAAACAATCCTGTTTTTTAGTCGTGTATATTTATTGTGGCATGTTCTGTGTTGCCAGCTTGATTCAGGGTGGTTTCCTTTGTCCATTGGGCTGCAGGCCTTCGTATGAGTGAAATAACCATAAGTATGGCGTAAAACCATAATCAAACAAACAAAACAAGACACTAACTACTGTGGATTGTTGCCTGGGCTGTTTGGAAGAAAGGATCAAACAGGGTCTTTCTATGGTTATTCAAACTGATTTTAGGAATTCTGGTTTATTATACTATGGGATATTCAAATTGCTCCAAACCTTTCCTGGATGTATGCACATAGTTCCACATTCAAATCTAGATACAGTATGACAACCAAAGGATGAGAGCACCTTGGCCTCTTGAATATTTGCTTTGTTATGGGATAAAACGCCCTGAGTAACTAGTTAGTACAGATGCTAGCTCAGAAGATGTTCTAGCCTGAGGCTTCTATTGGAATGATCAAACCCACATCCCCCACTCTGCAATGGATCACTAGGGATAAATGCATGTCTTGTAACATACAGGCTGTCTGTGTAGTCAAAGGCAGCCGATATGTACTGATGGGGTTTTATTGCCTGAGCCTGCATCTAGAGCTTTGTGTTCAATTCCATTCTGTGCCGAAGTCTAAACATTTTATGAATCTATTCATTCTTCTTTTCTTAGTGGAAGATTGATATAAATCCAAATATTATGAAAACGCCAGTTATGGCCACATTTTAAACTGCACCTAAAATAATTCCTTAAATTCACTTTTTGTTATTAGTGGATATAAGCTTAAAAAGGAAGAAACACAAATCATGGTCAAATAACTGACCCTAACAAGTTATTAAAAACAATGCTATTAATTTTTTTTAGGGTTCTTTAATTTCCACTTCGCCACTTAAACTAAACTGCTGTAAATAATGTGATGTATGGTGGACTGTTTGTGCCATGTACTATTTAGGTACATGTATTTATTCCAGATTGAATTAACACAAATTACCTAAAATTTAAACTCTAGCAAAATGAAAACTGTACAAATGTAGATAATGAACATCATTTTGATATAAACAAGATTTTAATATAAGTTTTCTTGACACTGAAAGCGATCACTAAAACAAATAAAGCTTGAAAAGTCCACCATTTTTTTTACTTCGCAGTTTTGATATGACTTTTGTTCATGTTTTGTTCCCCTTTAACTCTATATGTGTATAGTTTCTGCTTAAGAGGCTACGCTATGGCTCAGTTATGTGAGCATTGAACTGCTGAGTCCCCTTCACTGTATGCAGTAAAGGTTCAAATCGCATTATACATGAATACAAGGTTATATAGGTATACAAAGGAAGGTTTTCGGTGGCTTCAGCATTCACAGGGAAATTTTTTCAATTTTTCTTCTCAGTTTTCCACCATGCACCGGCAATGCAAAACCTTTGAAATACCTTTGAATGCTACATTTAACACCACTCAAATAAGTAAATAAACACATGTACTCTGGTGAACATCCCTTATTTTTAGCACACATCTTCCCACAAAAGACCGTGGTTGAGCAATCCCCCCTGTGGACCTTATATAAGTATATAAGGTATAAGGTATATAAGGGGAGGTTTTCTGGTGGCTCGTGGGATGGTTTTTAGAAGGTTTCTTCTCCGTTTTTCACCATACACCGGCAATCAAACAAACAAACAAATCCCACCAAAGATTTGTTAGAGAAGCTCTGTTGACTTTGAATCCTGGGGAAGAACGGGATAAAACCCCAAACAAACAACAATTGAATCCAGGGGTGATTTCTGACTAACTTTTTTATGTTTTCAATTGAACCTAGGGAATACAAAGGATTCATTTGAATGAAATGTGGTTGACTAGAAACTCCAATTAAACAGCGCGTGGTTGGCGGGAGCCTCCTGTGCCCTCAAGCGCTCTCAGCTAAGAGGCACAGGATGCTTGTTTGTTGTGGTGTCCTGTTTTGCTAATGTTATGTAAATGTTTTGTTTTGGCTTGCATGTTGCCAGCGACGTTTACGGTGGTTTCCTTCACTGATTTGGCTGGCACGCCATCATATAAGTGAAATACCCTTGAGTACGGCGTAAAACCTAAACAAACCAATTCAACAGCGGGTGGTTGGCAAGAGCTTCCTGTGTCCTGGTTCTCTCTGAGGGAAGAATTATCAGGAATTGCATATGCTGTGGTGTCCTGTTAAAACACACCTGTGACGTCAATCTATTGTTCAAGCGCTCCATTACTTTTGAGGAATGGAGAATTGTGAGAGGCGCTTGAAAGCTTTGAATTACATACACGATACCGGTTCATGCAACATGCCCCAGACATAAAAGGGTGTGTTTTAAGAAGGGGAATATCCTCGTAACATTCCATTCCTTAGAAACAATGTGCCATTATTTATAAGGACTGGAGTGTTACTTGGACATTCCCCTCTACTTAATGAGCTGTGGTATCTGGTGTGTTGCCAGTGTCGTTATTGTGGTTTCCATCACCTATTGGGCTGGCGCTGGCTCGTTATCATATGATTGAAATAACCCAAGAACAGCTACAAACAATCAAACAAATTAAAAAGTAATCAAACAAACTTATTTGTAATATCAACACCTAAGATAACAAACACATGACAACTGAGATGGATTTTCACTTTCTGGGTATGTTGAAAATCCATCTTCTTGCAATGTCACTAAGAAGGTCTGTTTGGAGGTTACATCGTACAACAATGGTGTAACAATTCGTCCTGGGTTGAGTTGTTAAAAAAATAAACTTGTTCTAATTTACTAAGAAAGCCTGTTTGGAGGTAACATTGTACAATTGTTTAACAGTTAACACTGCATTGAGGAACAGACCTTGATGTTTGTATTATGTCTTCAATGTTTATTTCCTGTGATGTAAACAAACTTCTTTGACCATATGGTTGGCAAGCTCTGCTTTGAGTATAGCATAAAACCCCCAACATAGTGATAATTATATAAATATATATAAAAATGTAATACTTTTTAAGTTATTATGTATTAATATTTAGTTCTATTGATATTACAGGCCCAACTCCATGAAGTTTTGGACGCTATGTTTGAAAAAAAGGTAAGGAATACAAAATACAAAATACAATTTAGAACATATTAACAGCAAGCAGCATTGTTTTTTGGATATTAAATTTGAGTATGTTAATATTCCTAAAATAAAGCCTTTTGTAGACTTTACAAATTGCTATTTAAAGATACCTAGGCCAGGGTCTAGACAATCAGTTATGTATAACTATACCCTTTTGTTAAAAATGTCATGTAATGTCTTTTACATCAAGCTTAGTATTACGGGTGTTGTTTTTGTTTATAAACAGATATTGGTCGGTATTACGTTTTACACACACACATTTTTTGCTATGTGTGGTTGTAGGATCCCCTCAATTTTGAATCGATAATTCATTGGCAACATTTAATCCCACAAAAAATATATTTTTTTTTGGTTTGTTAAATAATTTCGTGTCAAACGTTATCAATTTCCTGCACACTGTTTGTAGCTTAGGCATGTGATAGGAACCCATTGATCAGCCTGTATCTACGGGGACTGTTTTACATTTGATGGGATGCTTTCCTGTTGATAACGACAATAATCGGATTTGCGATAAACTGTTTATTGTATTAGGCTGTGTTAATTTTCTGGGAGACAGCTGCTCAACTCCTCTCATTCATCTCCACATTGTCTAATCAGGAATCCACCTGTGTCTCGATAAATACCATTACAAGCTCATTGTTTAGAAAGTGATGTACCTTAATTCTTCAACCATTTCACCCCCTCTGAGTGTGTTTAGTCGAATAGGTAAGCAAATTTGGGAAAGGGCGTAATCCAATTCTGAATAATTAATTTATTATTATAGCCTACTGTATAAGTTATTGATGAGCCTCTGTGTCTGAGATTTAACAAGTAAGACTGACTGAAAGTCTTATTGTTCCAAAAATCTCCGGGGGTGAAAAGGATGAAGAATTAGGGTAATAACAGTTCACTGGAGAAGCAATCTGCAAACCAAGTTGGGTAGATTCCTTTTTTGGGGGATATCAGTCTTGGACAAAACAGATATATACCATGTACTCCAGAAAAGTTAACAGGCAATAACTTAGCAGTGCACGAGGACAGAGGTGAACTCCGACTAACCCTGGATAAATTGTAAAATTTCCCACAAACGCAAAAACATAAATCACAAATTTCTCTTCAAATCCTACATGAGACACATACATTATTTTCAAAATTTCTCCCCAAGACAAGGGATTTCACTAGAACTGTGGTTGTATGATTTTCCAGGGGTGGCTCTGACAACTCTGAGAAATGACAAGATGCACATGTTTGGTTTACAAGTTTTGTTCCATTGGACCATCATCAGAAATTACCCTGAGGAATAATAGCTAATAAATCATGAACATCACCTATAATTTCAACCACGAATCACCTTTTTGCAAGTTGTGGAAGTAGTATAGCCTGTAAACGAAAATATTATGTGCACTGTAAAATCTTGATTTTCCATAACTGCAACATTGTTGTCGGACTCCCAGATAC
>JAVFBZ010000423.1:0-12659 GCA_032466195.1 Katharina tunicata
CTCCGTCTACCTCCTCCCTCCACTCCGTCTACCTCCTGCCTCCACTCCGTCTACCTCCTCCCTCCACTCCGTCTACCTCCTGCCTCCACTCCGTCTACCTCCTCCCTCCACTCCGTCTACCCCCTGCCTCCACTCCGTCTACCTCCTCCCTCCACTCCGTCTACCTCCTGCCTCCACTCCGTCTACATCCTCCCTCAACTCCGTCTATCTCCTCCCTCCACTCCGTCTCTCATATCACTGCGCATATTTCACTGCACATATTCACCAATATGTTGCAGATCGAAATTGTTCATTGCTCAATACGTTTTTGTGTCATTCGTTTGTCTCTCTGTCTTTCGCGCGTCATACCGTCCATCTCTTATTCCACCGCAAATTTGCCCAAACGCTGTTTGATTTTAAATATTTATTTTTTAGGATTACCAGAGGCGATAAGAAAGAAGCGCAAAATTAATTTTACAGTGATAATTACCCATGGTGAAAAAGTTGATAAGATAAGAGATTGATCGAAGAATAACTGAGTAACCCGTTGGGGAAACAGTTATAAGTAATAAGGCTAAAGTGGTCGAAGAATATCTGTGAAAAACCCATTGGGGAAAATTGATAAGAAATAAGGTTGATTGGTTGAAGGATAACTGAATAACCCTTTGGGAAAAAGTTATAAGTAATTAAGTTGATTGGTTGAAGAATATCTGTGAATAACCCATTGGGGAAAAGTAATAAGAAATTAGGTTGATTGGTTGAAGAATAGCTGAATAACCCACTGGAGAATAAATTGAATAGTGAATAGGTTGATTAGTTGAAAAATAACTGAATAATCCATTGGGAAAAAGGTTGATAAGTAATTAGGCTGATTGGTCGAAGCATAACTGAATAGCATATTGATAAAAGGTTGATAAGTAATAAGGTTGATTGGTTGAAGAATAGCTGAATAATCCATTGGAGAATAAATTAAATAGTGAATAGGTTGATTAGTTGAAGAATAACTGAATAATCCACTGGGGAAAAGGTTGATAAATAAATAGGCAGATTGGTTGAAGAATAACTGAATAACCCATTGGAGAATAGATTGAATAGGTTGATAAGGTGAAGAATAACTGAATAATCCATTGGACAAAAGGTTGATAAGTAAATGAGTTGATTGGTCGAAGAGTAACTTTGTACGTTGGAAGCTGGTAGTGACTTGACAGCGATTGTCAATGCGACAATAACGATTGATACAAATTGTTCTTCGCGTCTAAAATTGTGACACTGAAAATAATTTATGCGAGCCTGTTCTCAAAGAGAAAGTTATTGCAGCTAATTGAAATTGTATTGTTTACTTTTTTGAGCTTAATTTTTCATATGGAGAAGAATTGTTTTACTATTTATTCCTTTATACTTTTTGGTAAGAAAAGCAATTCTTCACATGGTATAACGTCTGATTTCTATGCTCTTAGTTGAAAAGATCTGACAACAATCCGACTTTTCTCGGCCTTTACCACTTGATGTTAAGCCCTGTAAAATTGAACATGCAAATCCGTCATGCTGGCCACGATAAAGTGACATACACGTACTTGTCCTTTTAAAGATAAACCCGTCCGTGTTCGGGGTGTAATTGTGCCTTACTCTGCCAGATTTACCTCCGGTATGTCAAAGGCTAGGGTAACTCGACACCGACATGTCTAAGAGGGGATCAACCGACCGTGCCGGGCGAGACTAGTAATCGTGCATTCCATACGTCGATTGAGGACTCGCACAAAAACACAGTCATATAAACGAACAATAGAGACGTACCTATCCAATGCCAAGATTTTTTAAACTTCTGGGCCTCCCCACTATAAACACAAAGCGCAATACTGCGAGACTAAGCTAGATATGTCACCATATAGCTTAACCTTCTACAACTTAATGTACACGTCACATACTTCAGAGGTTATGATTTCATAACGGTTCATGTAAATGTAGGCCTATACTATTTATTTAATCTTTAGATAGGAATTTGCAAATTCCAATGAGACAATTTAGTTCATACAGTCTACAGTTTTTCTCACATTTAAAAAGCTTCGTTGTCGTGATTCATATGCGTTTATTTCAAGCATTTTGATTTGATGTAATAGGTACACGTTTGTTTGATGTGGTGATTACAACGGGGAATTGCTAACATGTGTTTTATGTCTCAATTTGCTTGCTTCAAATGCCTTACTGCGTGCCTCCTATGTATGTATTAGTGACGTTAAACCTACATGGCTAGAGACTCCAATTTCTGTCTTTCCGTCACACATAAAGCCTAGTAAATTTCTCGGGTTAATGGAAAGTAAACGAAAGGCGAGGCAGAATCCAAATAGTGAGCGGCTGACATTTACTCAGAAGCCTTCACAAGCCCAGCTTCAATGGAGAAACGAAGTAATGACATCAGTACTGGACTATTTGTATCCTCAAAAACACGACCACCTCCCAATACCTAAATGACAGCATATAGGTCAAAGCTTTACACTCCCAAAAAGTGCTACCGGAGTACGACCTCTCGAGGAAGAGCCGAGTCCGCTTTTTGACAAGGTAAAGAAGGAGATAGGTGAATTCGCCGAGGCGTGTTCAGCGAGCTATACAGTTCATGCGGAGTCGACCTGACCACCAGAAGCGCTCGCTCAGTTCATCTCTGTTAAGACTGCTGTAAGGTGCTTAAGCTAACTGAGTCAGACGGCCTACCTGTAAATATAGGATGGGTTACGGGGAAGTGAAATTCATCTAACAGCTCACACGTGAGACCGCTCTTAAAGGATGATATGGATTGACGTGACATTTCTAAGCAAGCCGATATCAGAAATTTTTAATATCTGTTTTTCTCTCGTATCGTTTTAACATGGTGGCCAGGGATGGATCATCACATATGCGTCGGCGAGTGCTGTACGTTGGAAGCGCGGTGCCACTGGAAACCTCCGAAGGTCTCGAGGCAATCCAACAACCTTTAAAAGAGCGTTACCCTGTTCACGATGAAAGCAACATACAAGGAATTAACGCTTTTTTATCAGTGCTTCCCGGTGGACTACAGCTTGAATATATAACCGATCCAGAAACTGTTATTTGGTTCCCAATCTCATCATTGACTTTATGTGCTGCCGTTAAATGTATACATATTGTAAATGGAGCTACGGGAGAAAAATTACCGAAATTTGTTAGCCTCAGTAATCCAGCGGCTTTAGGGATCAACGCAAAAAAGCCAACAATTTTTACAGCAATTACTCGACGCACTGTGGGCAAGAAGGTGTTAGAGTGCCATGGATTCGTCTGTTCGTCGGCACAGGATGCATTAGATCTTGTTCAGGCCACAAAGTTGACAGGTTATAACCACAGGAGTGGAAAATACTCGGGTTATCCACATTCCGGGAGGGTACCCGATGGACCATTGAATAGTTCGGCGGTGCTCAGAAACGAATCTTTTTCATCCAGATCTTCGTACAGTTCTCCTAAAGCAGGACTCAGGCTTGTGCCTGGGAGCCCAAATGCCAGGAAGGATGACACAGTGTCAGAATTTGTCGAACCGCCGCCATCTCAAGGGTACTTTTACACCGGTGGAGCCAACCATGTACGAAGCTTCACCCTTAGTAGAGTCGACCCAACAGCCAGCCACACTGCCTCGGAATTCCCTGCCTCAACCCTACCCAACCGACCGAGGCGAGTTTTCTCACCACCCCCACCAAAAGTGTCACCAAGTTTTATGGGCCCTGGTATGCCAATGCGCCGGCCAAATGCAATGTCACCTCCGATGTCACCAAGAAGAAGATTCTTTTCACCACCACCACCTCCTCCGGCTAGCAGACGATATGGTTACGGCTTACTAAACAGGCAACGTGACCCTCACGTGTTTATGCCACCTCCACCAATATTTGTAGACAGTCCATATGGCCTGCCTGTTCGCCCTGGGGTTGGGCGACGTGGGTCTGTGTCTTCAGACAGTCGATCAGCTTCACCTTCACCCCACAGGAACACCGAGACTTCAGGGTCCAGAGGCCGCCATCGGTCCTCATCAGGGTCTTCCACGCTAAGACGTGACGGTAAAATCCACAGTCACAATCACCATCACCATCATACTGCCAACGGGCATGGTGCAACTGAATCTTCGAGCGAAGTATCTTCAAGACCAAGAACCCCCGAGCCTCAATATGCCACTGTGAATAGAATGAGCAGAAAAGACCGACACGAAAACCAAAGATATAGGAAATCTAGAGAATATATTCCCCCACCCGAAGAGATGCTGAACCACCGTGTCTATCCGGGATACTACTTCTACGGCTACCCCACAGAGAACAACTACGTTAGGGCAGCTCGACCAAGGTCCCTTCCTCCCCCTATGCACGCAATCAGATCTCCATCCAGATCAAGACGAGTAAAGAAAGATAAAAGTAAGAAGAAGAAGAAAAAGAAGAAGCAACAGAACCACTCCGATGGAATGTCAACAGATAGTTTTGAGAACCGGTCAGAACTTCCAACGATGATGCTGGACAAAAGCTACCCCAACCTGCCACGTGACTGGAGACAAAGTCAGTTCAAAAATGAACGAGCTCTCTCTAAGACAATAATGGGAAGCAGCCGAAGAGGCTATTTCTCGGACGCGATGCCTACCGCCTATGCTCTCAACCAAAGTCGGGACGGACCACAAGGTGATCTGGGATTCGACTAGCTTTGGAAAATTGACCCGTTTTAGTTTATTTATTCCAATGCATATGATTTCAGAATTCAGAAGGACTGTGAATGGTTTTTGTGATTGAACGACGTGCCGCATCTGATTTGAGGTCAAGCATGAATGGCATTTTGATGGCTCTTTGTTGAAACATTTCGTAATGTGGTAGAAAAAGTAGATGTTGCCGGACTGGATTCTGAATAAAGTTCACTTGATATTTATAGTTTGTGATGTTATCTTGACTGAGATTGAAGTCTATGGATACAATTGTGTGATGTAACTATTGTTGTTTGACACAATGCAGGTCACGGAAAGCCGGTAATGTGAGTGGATTATACTAAAGTTGTAATTTTGAGACATTCTTGCTCATATATCGGTAAATATGTTTCTAATTTCATTGTGTTCACTGCCTTTGATATGTTCTTATATAGGCTCTTTTGCGTGTTTATTATTCAATGAAACATACGTTGACAGAATTACAAACTGTACAGGGATATGAATGTTATATGGTACATTCGTGGAATTTGAATCTAAATGTGCGAAGATCAAGAAGGCAAAATGTGAAGATATAACAGTTCTTAATTGGAGATACAGGATTTTGTCCAACGTAAACTTTCATTTATCAATTACTTATTTTTTTCTTGACATGGATATGACATTACTTTCAATTCGGACGTGACAGTTCTGAATTGGAGATAAATGATTTGGTCAGTTTATATTGTTTAGTGCAACAGTTCCGTAAACTTATGTTGACATGTATATCACATTAATTTTTCACATTGAATTATCAAGTTCGTAATGGATTTCTAGTGAGTGATATAATTGAAGTAAGTGTGATAAAATAACTTCGCTGTGATCTTATATGGCACAGTGATTCCAACCTTGCTGCGAATAGTAGGCTCTTCAATCAGACATCAACGTTCCCTGGCAATCCACATTCTAAAACATACCCATGTACTGGGTAGTCCATTGAACATAGCATAGCTATCAGTAACACATACATATATAAAATTGATTGAAATACATGTTTTATATAATACTGTGAACCACAGGAAAAACAACGTTGATGACATTTTCTTCCTTTCTGTTTTCTAGCACAGAATGGCGGTTATAGTATCATCAAATGTGTGACCCTGGTGTTGAATGTTGCGCCAGGATTAATAACGTAGATATGATTAATTTGGCTTAAAGTTAATCTCTTTGTCAAATATGAGGGAATGCTTCCTTTTTTTAAAATATATACAGTATCTGTGGAGGATCCGTGTGAAAATATGTCAGGAAGTTGGCTGATTTATTGACATTCTGTGTAACACGAGTCCTTATATGATATAAAAACGTGACATTAATCTCTAACCAAAGTGCTTTTTACTGTATCTCATTGCGTTAACATAGTATAAATAATGTATATGCCCGTGTAACCGTTTTTTTGGACTAATTCAAATTACTTAATTAATACTGCCATTAGGATTTTTTGTCATCCGTTTCGATAATAGGTCATTGGTAACAAAGACTAGTTGCAAGGTTTTGTGCGTGGTTGATTGGAAAAATTTATTTGTTTGGGAACATATAATTTGCCTATCATTACACTGCTGTCCGACTGTCCTTTAAATATGTTGATTCTTTTAATACAAATTAGACAACATAAGTACAGATTCTATTTGTACGATTAATATATCAACTACATAGACTATCAGAGAAACAGGCCGTATATTGGATGAGTTTTTCTCCAGGCCTACACGAAATGACAGTTTGAGAAAAAGTAACACGTTTTGACGTTATTATCTTAATATATATAAGTTTCGAACAAAGCCCGTTGTCACGCATATAACATTAGATGCGTAAAAAACATATGTATTATTTTGATCTTTATCTGTTTATCACATATCTGTGACGTTGAGCATCCGAATTACCTCTAGGCTGTTTTATCTATTATCTCATTATCTTCATGCAAAATATACCACAGCGGAAACGACTGAATGTATTTTAAATTATCTCTAGCGTTATCAAACGAGAAACACTTTGACTGATCTTTTTTTACTTTTATTTGCTGATGCATTTTAATATGGACGTTATCAATATATCTTCTATTTTCTTTTCCATTAAATATACTGTTTTAATTAACTTCATTGTAACGTTTGTAAATATATACTTTTGAAAAATATAAAATGACCTTCTTTTTGTCTTGTATACCCGGTTGATTATACACATGTTAACGTGTACACTTGAACCGTTTACCTTTAAATTACAATCGTTCGAAGTTTCTTTCATTATTCCTGTGTATTAACCTATATACCTCAATTGCCATCAAACAGTGCTTAACGTTTATTTTGGTCCCATTGCTAGATTCTTTACAAACATAAATGTATTAGTTATCATTCAAATTTTACTTTCATTCCTTTATAATAACGAAGGCATCTGTGTTTTCTTTATTCCAGTTCACTCATATAAATGTATATATACTTCATAGACCTGAGGCAGCTTAATTATGTTTCTACAATGTCAACACGGAAATAGAAGAAGTAAATAGCCACAAAGGAGGATAATGCAATTTCCTGAATGATGGACGTTTTACCTGACATACAGACAACAATAAAAGGTTTATAATTGCGACTTAAATGATCAGTAACTAGAACGATACAAACCGATTGACTTACGTCATATAAATAATAAACGTTATAAAAATAGTCCGAGTTTTTGTGCAAAAATTGAACTTGACGCGACGTGTTTGTTTGGATATTTTTGGCCAGGTAACAATAACGGAATTGAATCTCTGAGCAGTGAACTGGAAACTTATACGTGCAAATAAAGTAAATTTCTTAATCTAATTCAGATCAAAATGTGTTTATGTCAGACCGTAAACTTTAGTAGGGCAAAATCTTATTTTAATCTCAAGGCGGATGGAATGACAGGAATAGCTAACACACTTAACCAGGGCAAAATTACACGCTTGGTGTAATACAATATTTCCTTATCCTAGCAGCAGAAAGCTTAATTTTACTTGACGTTTCAAACTTAATTGTAACTTATTCAGGAGTAAATATACTCATTAATTTTTATAATACTCATCTTTCATTATAGTGGTTGTACTCCTGAAAATGACACAAAAAAATGTCAAAAACTCGAGCAACATAGCGCTTTCTGTGTTTGGATTTACACTACTTGTGTATTATTCAAGAATCATCATTGAAACTATAGGTTAACAGGGATAACATACTAGGATTGCAAAGTTATTCCGAATCAATAACAATTTACTTATTTTGAAAGTTTTTTAAACAAGATTGTTTAAAAACTGCTCCGTAGAAGACGTTGTTTGTCTTTGGGCAAAGATAAATTGTGTGTTATTCTCAGGACATTCTTCGTAAACATCACAGTCCTGTCATTGATGCCTAACTTGTTTGTTTGGTTGGGGTTTTACTCGTACTCCTGATACTCACATAACGACGTATCAGCCCAATGAGTGAAGGATAGCACCCTTAACCAAACTAGTAACACAAAAGATACCCTTTAGCCCAGAGAGCACCAGAGAACAGGAAGCTCCCACCCATCCACCTGCTTGCTGCTTAACTGTAATGACACGTGATTACTGAGAGAATATTTGACCACACGTTTTGTTTTCGTTATACAAAAACCAATGTTTTAATCAGTAGAGTTTTTTTTTATTGTGACCGGAAACCGTTCTAATACGAACCATTCTAGAAACCGTATCGATACACACGGTAACAAAACTTTACGGAAACTTCGCTCTGTTAATAAAATATGTAAAATTAGAACATCAAAGGGAACTTTAAAGGTTAACTTAGTTGATTATTATAGTAAACATAGAGACTTGTGGTTATGTTTAGCCACCATAAAGACTGAGCGTGAACTGCTCTCCTCTCTTGAAATACAATCATGTATCTATCTGCACATCTTCCTTTGATTAGGATATGATGTAAAGTTTAGTTACCTATAGTTTAATTTATCTCTCCAGTGAAGTTCCAGTGCCGAAAGCTTGTCTATAGTAATAATCATCTAAGTTAGTCTTTAATGTCCTACTTGTTTCTTATATTTTAATTTGAAAAGACTGACATGGCTTCAACGTTATTATTTACATAAAACGACATTATATTTCAGAGAGATTAGCCCTGGTGGTAGAGGACACAGGAGGCCCCTGCCAAACCACAATCAAGACTATTTGTTAAAGTAACCTAACATCTCCGTATATTATTTAGCAATCATTATTTCAAACATCTTCTACAGCAATTAGGATATGATGTAAAGTTTAGTTACCTATAGTTTAATTTATCTCTCCAGTGAAGTTCCAGTGCCGAAAGCTTGTCTATAGTAATAATCATCTAAGTTAGTCTTTAATGTCCTACTTGTTTCTTATATTTTAATTTGAAAAGACTGACATGGCTTCAACGTTATTATTTACATAAAACGACATTATATTTCAGAGAGATTAGCCCTGGTGGTAGAGGACACAGGAGGCCCCTGCCAAACCACAATCAAGACTATTTGTTAAAGTAACCTAACATCTCCGTATATTATTTAGCAATCATTATTTCAAACATCTTCTACAGCTAAATGTGGTTTAACGTAGCAGATACATACTGTCAAGATGAATTGTTCATCATCCGGAGGCTGTTTGTTTGTTTTTATTGTAGCTATGCGCAGTTTTAAATTAGGCGTGTCAGTCTCATTGGGTCAGGTAAACACCCTCAAAGTTTCAAGTAAGAGACATTACAGAGCTGTAACAGGACTAAACAACAAATCGGTTTCCTGTCGCCAATTCTATCTGAGCGGGGCACAAAGGCAAGGAAAGCTCCATCCAACCACCTGGCCGACCTAAACAAAATGTGGGCTACACAGAAAAGTATGGTGACAAGTACAAAGAATGATGAGCAATTCCTATTCTGCTAAAAATTGGGTTAAAGAACCGAAAAAGACAGTTAATTTTAATTTGACATCAGTCTTGGGAGTTGTCAGCATACTCTATTATGCTAAACTTATGGGTTAAATTGAACTGCTTTAGAGTTGAAGCCCACGCTTCCTTGTAAAACACACGGTATATATATAACAGTATCGGTAGATTTGAGTATTCCAGTCATGTACGAATGTGGGTTGGTGTTGATACTTGTCAAACTCTCTACTCTCAGTTATATAGTTCAGGTATAAACCTCCTTAATTCACGCTCATGAGTTAGACACATAGCACTTCATTTAGGGACCTTTCTTTTTTTCGCCCAGTGTTAATCGTTGCGGCTTGAAATCGTGTCGCGGTTAGCCTTGTTGTTTTTCCTCGGTAACGGATTTCTATACGTTAAGGAGAAATTTTAAAGGATACAGATACATTCTTGCCTCAGTGAGTCTCACGCGGCATAGCGTAGCTTAGATCCGTGACCCGTCGACTATCACGTCCGAATACTTAACGGTCGTTCGCAAGGTTGAAGTCGGTGCTCTCCTGGTCGCCATTGCAGAGGTCCCGTCCAGTCTTTAACGGTCAATGCAAACGAGTCAGAGACAGTGCGACGTTAGCGTTCGGTGCTGGTATGCAATGGGTGTGAAGGGAACAAAGAAACTTAGTTATGTATTAGTGAGACGTGGAATCCCAAATTGTACTTATAAGTGAAGAGGTGAATTTCACTAAGTGCTTGTTGGCAAACAGTCATTGTGTTTTATTGTTCTGTTCAAAACTTATTATTCAAAATACCTTAAATCATGTTAGTTATTTGCACAGCGCGCTGAAGATTAAAAGACACAACAAACAGTAGTCCATAACATCTCAATTGTAATCGTTAGAATACTTGTAGTTCATTGTTATTGGGGACGAACTGATACACCTACCGTAGAGATTGCATACTTCATGAAAATTATGTCGCATTTTAATTCAAATCAGTCGATTAGTTTGTCAACAACGGTTGCGAAAAACAATTTCAGCACAACAATCTGTGAATTTGCGGAAAGAGTATTTTACCGATAAACAGATCACAATATCTGTTTAGTTACTGGTCATATACCATGCATAGGGCAAACCCGCGATCAAACATTTCTCTAATTCTATTTAGAAAAAGGCTTGATTATTGGAGTACATCAATCAATCAATCAATAAATCAATCAATCAATCAATCAACCAATCAATAAATCAATCTATCAATCAATAAATCGATCGATCAGTCAACCAGCTAATCAATCAATCAATCAATCAATAAACCAACCAACTAACCAACCATCCAACCAACCAACCAACCAATCAACCAACCTATCAATCAAGCAACCAATCAATCAATCAATCAATCAATCAATCAGTAAGCCAATCAATCAATCAAACAATCGATCAATCAATCAAATCAATCGATCAATACATTTATTTATGAAGTAATCGATGCATTATAGGGCCCCAACTACTGATACTTAAAGTTAAATAATGATAGAAACAACTATACTTTAAATTCGTGTTTATTAACACCGAACAGTCAATCAATCAATCGAACATAAAAAAGATGCTTCAACACTCTACGCCAGTATTGCATATGGTTAAGTAGATTGTAGACAGTTCATAAGCACCCCACCTACACAGAAATACCTGGTGATTCTAGTATTAAAACTACAAACACAAGCGAATCAGCGTTAAAGATCTATTTCTTCCAGCTCGTTTGAAAACTGGTTTAGACAACCTTAGGTCTCCTTGCAGAGTTTAATACGAATAATATACCTTTGTACACTGCATGCTCAGTGAATTCCACCGGCTTCAGTGTATAATACTCATAAAGACCCTATTGAAACACCAAGGAATACCCCGTACATTATATACTGTACGGTATTAAATGAACAAGCGCGTTTCACTCAAGGCTTCATGAAATACATTCAGTTAAATTCTTGTATACACGCTATTTCAAGAAAATATGTCAAATCACTTGAGACTTACAAAATCCTTTACTAACACGAAATAAATATACTACTTAGAGCCTTACTTTATACGGATTTTTTCAAGGTTTTTTTTAAATAAAGTACATAAGAAATCAGGTTAAATTTCGAAACACCACATGGTTGTATTTAACTTTCTTGAAAATTAATCGCAAAAGTACTTATATTAACATCTGTTCATTTGTTATGTTATAAGATGTCCGTTGTTTATTAGTGGAGAAGATTCGTTGTAAGAGAAGAGTTCATAGATTGGAATTATATAGATGTATGTAAATGTTCCCTTAAAACTTCCAGTGTGCTCATATCAGCTTTAGACAAAATATACATTTTACTTGTAAACCGTTTTTATATTCGGAAATACCATATTGTTATCTTGCAGGAAAAAAATAAGATTTTAATATAACCTATTGAGGCTACCAAAAAAAAAGCTCTACATAGACCCGGCTGTGTTTTGAAAGTGACTATAAGTGACTGTTGTATTTTTGATTGATTTATTTATTTATTTATTTGTTTTGTGTTTAATGTGGTTCTCTAGGTATTTCACTTACGTGACGAATTTTGCGTTTCAGGACATGGTGGGGAACGGAGAAGAAAAATACCCGCAATGTCCGTTGCCAACGGCAAACTTCACTTGCTTTAAGGTCGACAGCCCGATTCGAACCGCATTACACCAGCCAAAGCCAATGTGTATCTGCTGTCCAACGGTCAACCAACTGAGCAATGCGCTTCTGGCTATAATATACTCTGTCGATTGCCTTGTACAATCCCCAGATCACTTCTGCCTGTGTAGGAGAAGGCTCCCCACATCATGACACTGCCTCCAACGAATCTATCAACTTGGGCGACGCAGTTGTTGGCAAAACGTTCATTGCGGCGCCTGTATACGCGTTGTCGTCCATCATGTCTTTGTTAAAAGGAAACGTGACTCGTCGCTGAACCATACTTGCCGCCAGTTTCTCAAGTTTCAGCCTTGTACATTCGTGGACCAGCGAACGCGTAAACGTCGATGTTGGCGTTGCAAAACAGGGCCAACGTATGGCCTCCTAGCCCGTAAACCAGCTTCTCGAAGTCGGTTCCGAATGGTTTGTGCAGACACC
>JAVFBZ010000434.1:0-12659 GCA_032466195.1 Katharina tunicata
GTATGGGTTAAAATAAGCACAACCTGAAAAATGTATCGTTTAGAGTTAGGAGTAAACCCATTAGTCTACCAAATGAAAATGAGGGCAGTTAACATATATCTTATATATTTTTGTAATGAGTAAACACTGGTACAGGGATATCAAAAATTAAAACCGCTATAATATCATATCAAGTTGTAGATAAATTCCCAGAGACAAGTTTCTGTAAAGATCTTGATCTCAAGTTGTAAAGGGTAACCTAGAGACATCTCGAGACAAAGCATTACAAGTTTAATGGTGAAGACCGTATGTGGTGAATATATAGCTTACACAGATATCTAGGTACATGTTAATACAATCTAAACAGAATATCATGTAGACCACAAAATTAACCCATTAGTCTATAAAGAAAGGATAACAGCAGTTATAAGTTCTACAATACAGAAGGGAGTTTTATATATATACAAAAAGATAAATATATATCTTTTTCTTCCTTTATAAATATATATAATCTTTCTCAACATTTATAAATATATATAATAACATTTTTTTAAAGAGTAATAGTACTGGCATAGGGATATCGACTGATTAAAACCTATAAATGCTCACTATGTTCTAGATAACTTCTCAGAGACAAGTTTCTGGATAGATCATGATCTAGAGTTGTTATGGGTAACCTACAGATAGATGTCTCGAGAAAAGGTAATAAGAGTTGGATGGTAGGGAGCATGTGGTGAATATATGTAGCACACACAGATATCTACATTTGTTTATATAATCTAAAAAGAATTATTAATATAGAACTGATTGTGAACGTACACACATTTTATCATTTATGTATATTAACATTTAAAACAATATCAGTATTGCACTGTACTTGTTTTCTGGTTAGATAAAAGAAATGAAACTCACCGGTGTAAGATACGGTGAACCCATTATCCGGGTGGCAATAGTAACCAGAGCAGTCAACGCCTTCTAAGGTAAATTCTCCAATGCTGAATGTTAGAGACTCGTAGTTAAAGTTTACCTGGCAACATTCTGAAATCAAACTGTGGTGTTTAACGCTTGCAGAAACATGTACATTTTTAAGCGGCATTTAGAAGCTGGAAACATAACAAAAACATGACCAAGATGGATTTTCAACTTTTTGGTATATTGACAAACGGCGTTTCGACCTAGTTGCTAAGACTGTGAGCTTAGATTGTTCTTTTTGTTGCTTGAAAACGTTATTAGCAACTAGGCCGAAACGTCGCTTATCAATACACACAGAAGTTGAAAATACATGTTATGTTTCTGTTATGTAATTCTGCGTCATATTTCTATATACAGTAACAAGTGGACATTTCCAGGTATGTACGCAAATTTACTGAAAACTATACTACTATAATTCAAAGGACAAACTTACACATTTTGAAAAAAAGTATCCAGATAGATAAGTGTATATATAGACAGCATCGCTTAATAAATGTTGCAAATCAAATCATAAGAGATCGTTTGCTTGGTTGTGTGTGACATTTGCGATTCTAAAATACTAAAAATATCCAATAACTTATATTGGCTAATCAAAATAGCCCAGTTTAAGTGCACATGCCTTATATCGACCAATCAAACATGCTCAGTTGAAGTACACAAGGGTGGTATGTCTTCTGTCCGTGCGAATATCTTTATGTTTGGAGGAGGAGATCAACAGACAAAACCGGCGTAAGTAAACATGGTATAGACTTGACGCTTTTTTTCAAGCACTAACAAGAAATATATGTATTTTTATCAAGAGTAATCTCACTGGAACAGGGATATCGACTAATTAAAAATGATAAATCATCTCATATATATAGCGGTAGTTTAGCTAGTTAAAAGTGGGCTAAAATGGAAGCAACGCGTTAAATTTATTGATTACATTTCAAGCGATTAAGACATACAAGGTCAATAATGATTATTTGAATAACAATTACCTCTTTCGACAGTGTATGAATTACCAGTACATGTGTACCTATGACACAGATGTAACCAAGTTGCACCGGCAGCGTACTCAGTGGGAACTCCGTCAACAGTGAAGGTGCAAGTTCCGGAACAACCTGTAAACAGACAAACACACACACACACATATATATATTTATAAAGAGTAATCACACCGGCACAGGGATATCGACAAATTAAAGCCGATAAATAATCTCAAGTTCTAGATAAATTTCCAGAGACAAGTTTCTAGATAGACCCGAATCTCGAGTTGTTCTGGATAACCTATAGGCGCATCTCGAGAAAAGGCAATACATGTAACATGTATATCGTGAAGAGAAATATGTGGCGAATATGTAACACACATAGCTATTAGATAGGCCTATAGGTGATAATAAGCACAACCTGAAGAATGTATCATTTAGAGTTAGTAGTAAAAATATATATATTTTTGTATAAATGTAGAGAAAGAAAATTTTGTTTGCCTCCACTGAGATGCGAACTCGGGTCTCTGGCTAGCAGGGCCTCTAACCGACTGAGCTACAGAGGTAGAACGAACGCATCTTTCTCTATGGTAAACACTGACACAGGGAAATATTGTTTTTTTTTATCTAGATATTATCCCAACTGTTTGTGTTGTTTCGGGTTTTTCTGATAATCTGGTACTGGCATATATAAATATTTTTTTATAATAGATATATATGTATATAAAATATATTTCAACCTTCTATTGCATTCAAAGGGACATCAATTTTTTAAATTACCGTGGTAAATAGGTAAACACGCTTCCGGCGAACAAAATGTAACATTTTTAGGTATAGTGATACACCTATCGAGGCCGATCTTAGTGATGACGCCAACATAACGAGAAAACACGCGAGGTTTAGCCGATTGAGGTGCACCAGCAACAAAATTTCGATTTGTTTCTTTCTCGAAAGTATCATTGTCTATTCACACGTGACAGGGAAGGGAGTAAAAAATTAAACCGTCAAAATGAAATTTAAGTGATGTCTCTCAATCTTTGACGTTGATAATTTTTTTTACGGATGCCTGGATATTATTTGTAAATGCTAATAAATGTATTTACAAATCACAAAAACATGATGACTTAGATGGATTTTCAACTTCTGGATATATTGGCAAGCCACGCTTCGGCCTAGATGCTAAGACCGTTTTCAAGCAATTTATGGTCTTAGCATCTAGGCCGAAACGTCGCTTACCAATATATCCAGAAGTTGAAAATCCATCTCAGTCATCATGTTTTTGTAATGTACCCAGCTTTTAAATGCCGCTCAAACAAGATATTTTCAAATCGCCCTCAAAGCACTTAATATATATAGGTTGTTTCATAATGAATTTGAAGGTTGTTGCTTGAACGTTATGGCTGTGTACAGATAAAATGTATCATTTGAGGTCATTCCATAAGGAAAGCGTTGATGGCAGATATGAATTTTGAAATGCTGACGTATAACAAAAGGGAACTTGGAAGTTTCTTGCATTCCGCTAAGCATAATGGGAAACCTCTGATATTCGCTGGGGTAGTCCAGAAAGATACTGCGGCGTGTAATTATTAATCATTTTATATAATAAGACCAACTTGTAACGCTTCCTGCGTTCTGAAAGTGGTATAACTCCTGTTTACTTATATAGTAAAGAATGGCTTGTGCCTCGTGGACAGCCACATATTGTTCTCAGGGCATCAAGTTGGAGGTTTTCTAGGATAGTAGCATTGTGTTGAGTACAACTCTCCCACAATATATCATCATAATCGAAAAGAGGTACGATAAGTGATTTGTATATTACTTCTAGAGATTTTCTAGATAGTCTGTGTTTAAAACTGCGTAGACAGCAATCCATGGGGCTTATTTTACTAACAATATAATTCGTATGACGATCCCATTTTCCAGAGGACTGTAAATAAATACCTAGGTGCTGATGGTTTTGCATCATTGAGATAAATATTGGGCTGACTAACAGGGTTCAATTTCCTGGAAAAGTGCACGTCTTCCGTTTTACTGGGGCTTAACTGCACCAACCAAGTTTTTGCCCATATAGAAATTTTATTTAGGTCAGAATTCAATATATCTGCTCCAGATTGCGGATTTTCGACCTATATGTAAAGTGAAGTATCGTCAGCGAAAAGTCTAATGTTAGATCTTTTGTCCAAAACAATATCATTAATATAAATTAGAAAAAGCACGGGTCCTAGAACCAATCCTTGAGGAACGCCAGCTGTGACAAGTTCATATGATGATGTACACACTTGTGTGATTGTAATATGGCTGTTCAAATTTAATATTTTTGTAAAGCAAAAGCCTACATTATATTATAAAGCTGGTTGGTTGATTGTTGAATCTGGGTCGAGCTTGGACAATGCAAAAGTTTTATAACAAAGTCAATATAAATGGCTACCATGGACACAGTGCTGAACTAATCGCATAAAGGTTTAGGCGTTTAATCCTACCGAATGTTCAGCCCGGCGGCATCTGGTTAAGGAATGTGGTGCAGTTTTTTAACAGGTACCCAATACACGTTTATTATTGTCGTCAATTTTGAAAAAAAAGTTTTTGTCTGTGTGTGTGTGTTGTGTGTGTGATTGAAAAATTCTGGAGTTTTAGGAATCATTTCGATGGTTATTGTCAATGGAATGCCCGGAATAAACATCAGAACTGTCTTTATACTATGCTGTGAGATTCTGATTCTTTGTTATGCTCCTTTCCTTTAACGAAGCGTCCTCGAAATGCTATCGGTATATTCAGTTCGCATCTCAATGTTAGTGATTCACACTGGAATGTACTGCGCACATCACCTCGGACGCGATGTTATCATCGCCATTTTAGCCGGAGATTTTTCATAGCCTTTCCGTAACACTGCTAATTGTCTCCATAGTTTTTACTTTAGAAAATAATGTTCTCCTGAACTAAACCATGAATGCCCCATGTTAGCTTTTGTGTTTAAATAGGCTTTCGGTTAAATGACATTTAAAAACTGTTAAATTATCAAGGTCCTAAAAAGTACTATTTTCTAGGTCCCTAAAAAGGTAAGTACGTACCTGGTGTCGCCGTGGTGTTGACTTTAACGACGTTATTTTCCACAATACAAGTGAGTCTATTACAGTTAGCAATGTCAAGGTGGGCTCCATCAGCAAAACACGTCCCGTTGTATCTACATCCTGTGGGGAAAGACAGAATAAAATTGTTTTGAATGTATGATAGTTACGAAATAATTAAGCTCTCAGTATTGTCAGTTACACTGTGTAGTAAATGAACATAACGAGATTGTGACTAGCTAATTGAGCATAACAAATTTGTTTCGTGCTCGTTGGCTTCGGCAGCGCCTTGGCAAGGCTTGTTTGCTGTTTCATCTTGTGAGGGTCGTGGGTTCGATTCCCGCAAGGGTCTCAGCCTGCCAAATTTTCTGAACTAAATCTGTTCAATATCAGTGAAAATACTGTTTCGTCTGGAAGTTACATTGTGTTTGAGGATAGATTGGTAATAACTCCGCGTTCCAGCTCACATATTGTAGGAAACCCCCCCAGTAGCCTGACTGGAAACAAAATAGTGGAGACCTGGTTAGCCCAGGGCGCAACAAATTGCACACTATTTTCCCACAGAACAACAGGGCGCACAGAAGCTATACCAACCAGCCGTCCAGGGCAAAGGAAGCTCTTTGTGCCAAAGTCAGGGCTTAACGGCTTTTGTTATTGGGTAATTCTTATTTAAAGGAAATTCCTTTAGTAGACTTATGCGGGTGGCTGGGAGGGAGCCCTGTGTCCTGGTGCTCTCTGACCTAAGGGCCAACAGGAAGCCGAATAGTTGTGGTGCCATGTTTTTCGCTCTGTAAATGCCTAGGAGAGTTTTCTTTCACCCATTGGGCAGATAAGACGTCATTTGAGTGAAATGACCTTTAGTACGGCGTAAAGCCTTAATCTAACCAATAAGAATCTAGCAGACTTATTGCTCTAGTCGTCGTTATAGTGACTAAATACTAGTATATTTAATGGAGACAAAAAGAATGAACAATGTGGCTAGATGGATAACGAACAAAATTGCATACCCTCCAGACAACTTGTATGGATTAAACGATCGTATATATATTTTTGTATAAATATAGAGAAAGAAAATATATGGTTACAATCAACTGCTTAATGTTCGGAAAACATGATATTGAAATTTTACACTCACTCAAAAAACCTTTGTAGAAACATATATTTTGTTCACATTCGCTCTTTTTAAAATCTTTTTTCTCTTTTTTAAATCTTCCCATTTATTATGTCAATTAATTGCTCTCTGAAAGTCTTATCAGAACTTACGCAGATTGTTGGCTGAAACGTAAGGAAGGATGTTGTTGTTGGAAGACTGGAAACATGTGTAATCTGCACAGTAACCATAGTTACCATTGACCACCTGGCCAGACCAGGTGTCATCGACATTCCGACATAAGTTCGCATTTCCTGGATCCACACACTCTGTTGATGGAATTGGTAAAACAATATTAAGGTGACAGCACGTAAGTTAAATCCTTCAGGGTTATCCAGAGCTCCACGTTAATCTAAGATATATCTTAGAATTAATGGGTTATATAATATAAATAATAAGCCTGTGTCAACTTCAATCCGATTAGCAAAAAAGTTGTCACGATTGACATTCGGACTTTTGGGCATCTTCAGATGGTTTCTTACTTTTGCTGCCCATCAACACAACTCTAGAAGAGTAACTAGCATACTAATATATTGTTCCGTCTACATGTATTTGCTTGAAGGCGACTAAGAGATACGAAAAACCGACATTATCATCTGGTTTCTATATCAATTTAGGAAAGAATGGTAGTCAGCCTGAACTCTCTGTACGGAATTTCAAGATTTCATTTTCTGAGATGTAAAGACGTAATAGTTGTTATCCATTTCAAAATGGGAACAAGATCACATCCCTGACAGTTATTTTACTATACCAAGCTTTGATTTCACAAATAATTTAAAACGTGCTTCAATACAATATACAGAGTAGCACATGTGGTTAGGTCTACAGCTATATTGAATTAAAAATAAATGTCATGATGTCTACCAGAACCAAGTGGATTAAGACGTATGATTTGGCTACATCATACTGAATCCCCGATAATGTCTCCTCAAAGCAGTTAATTGTATCCAACAGTTCATACTGCATATATAGAGAGATGACATTTTTGACGTCATCACCATTGTGACATCACGGTGGTGTCGCGACTTGAAAAAACTTTGTTCCAAAATATGAAGAGTAACTTTAGACTTTATGGATGACAACTTCTGGTTTATTTCCCGTGCAAATACCATCTAGATCGTCACCAATAAAGTGTTAAGTTACTCTAAGTTTCTCAACTTCTGTTTCTCTAAAACTTAAATTTATAAATAATTAAATTCGTAGGCAGTTTGCTTATGCTTAGTCATTGTCACTCTCCGTCCTATAGATATAAAAAACTTATTAAATATCGTAGGAGAGACACTTCTGTCACTAATAATTAAACTGATTCGATGATGACTTCAAGTCAAATGTTTGTATCTGCTAAGAGCATTAGTTTCATCCGACAAATAATGTTACACGTTGTTGTCAGTATTGTTTGCGCAGGTTAACAGGTAACGTCACAGGTGTTGGTGTTTGTCCAGGCTATCGACTGCGCCACAGAGGTAGAATAAGCTGAATTTCCCTCCTAATTAAATCTGTGTATCGCTGTGAAATACACATATATATATACCTTGAAACAATTTAAATGGAATTATGCATAAGAGAATTATTAAAATAGAGTATTTTAAACTTACTGCGTCCAACAATTCCTTTGTTGCCGTCCGAGATGCACGAGTAGGTAATACAATCCTTTACCCATGTGGCGTTCACGTCGTAAGTTAGCCCATCGTCAACACACCCGTTGCAGTCTGAAGCAAATTTAAATAATACAGATGAGTGGGTTACTGCTGCAAAGTTTTTCAAAATACGTATTACTTTGTTGTCTAATCCTAAACGATACAATCGTGGATATCTAAATGGTAGACATAACTGTGGAAAAGAAAGAGTATCAGCTCAATCTGGAAAGATAGCTGATTGCGCACAAAGTAGTTGACAAGATCTCTTACAGTAGGTCCAGAGTTCCCAAAACAAAAAGAACCAATCTCAACAAAACACCAACTATGTTGTTAACAGGTTACAAAATATGTTACTACTATAGTCAGTTTGGTTGCCTCACAAAAGACTTTATTGGTCAGATCGGGTTTAATTCCATACTTAAGGTTATTTCACTCGTATGACGTATTGACAGCCCTACGGGTGCAGGAAACCACTCTCAGCGAGACACTGGTAACACGGAAGACAAAACAGTACATTTACATTTACAGGACGACACATTTACAGGGACACCAACACAAATTGGCCTTGGGAGCAGCAGGACACAGGATACCCCCACCCAACCACGCACTGAAATTATTTGGGAAATATGATTTTTAGTTCTATTCAAATTTTATCTGAGACAACTTGTAGGTATCGTGTATTGCCCTCGGGACACATAATTTTGGTGAATTGTTACGGTTGATTGATTGATTATGGATTGGTGTTTAACGACGAGTTCATGGCTAATTCACTTTTATGACGGCAGTTTTTCCAACGGCAGAGGGCTACTCCACCACAACTACAAAATGTTAAGTCACTTCCCCTTTTAACTCAGAGTCACAAATTGGCATTGCGCTACCAGTTTCTATCTGAATCTGCTAGATGTGAAACCTGGCAGGGAACGGTTTCTCAGAGCAGTCTGAACTTTAAACCATTGTTGTACAACGTCACGTCAAATAATAATTTCTTGTTGAAATCACATATTTAACCCCAGATAGTACTTTGAATAACAAACCTATGATTGTTTTGTTTTCGCAATAGTTAAGTCGAGATTTTCACATTCCATAAGTCAAAGATTCATTATTGACGTTCATTCGCATATATCTCAACCCCTACTGGAATATCTTTATATTAGTTATTTTTTTAACTGTCTTATAAAACCTCGTACAAACAATATAGTTTAAAAAACAAGCAAACAGCCATTTTAACTTTAAAGAGCTAAATACATTTATTAACAAAATAAAGAGAATGCAGTAAACCTAGTCCTTATATAAGTAACGAGTTGTATCTACTTGTGAAAACTAACTAACTTAAGACTTTTTATAAATTTAACCTAAAATTATGTTAAAAGGATAAATAGTCGCTTACTTCTCTTGACTGGATTAGCATTGACGATTTGAAGCACAATTAGTGCACTGAATACTATGAAAACCTTCATCTCTCTTTTCGTTAAACTGCAACAGAAAAATAAAAACAATTTAGCAATAAGGTAGCTGATTAGGCAAAATTGAACACAAAAAGATATAAACTGTTCGTTAGGAAGACAATTTAGTTATAAATTGATGGTTTTAAAACATGATAGTTTTGTTTCAGAGAATAATTAAACAATAACAAAGGATAAGTTTCTTTTAGAAAACTTATCAAAAACAGCTCGACTTTACGAAAACAATTTTAATGTATTTTTGATTGTTTTTAAATTTATAAACCTAAGAATCTTTCAACTTTTTAGTCTTCTAGATTCAACCTTTCACAAGCAGTACAGAAATGAGCCGAAACGTTTGGTCATCTATAGATGGCTTAGATTTTGGTTCAACAGATTCAAACCACCATTATCAGAATGCAATCCATTCCGACTATGTGGGTTTTAGACGGTCAAAAATGAGCCACAAAGCTGGGCATCTTTGAAAGACTTACAAATTATGTTCATTGGAGTAACCTGCCCTTTGCTGGAATCAAACCTGATTGCGCGCTTGTCTAAAGGTTTTTGGTTAATTCAATTTCAATTTAACCCGCTCGTCAAATTATTCAAACTGCCCTAAGGACACGTCAATAAGGAAATAATTTTTCCAGCAATGATATACAATCCGTCATCAGCAATAGCAAATTCTGTGGATTGTTTTTACAGCAATAAGTCGTTCGGTGATCCGTTAATTCCTGATCTCACTTCAATATAGTGTTTGAGCTAAAATTAGCACCTGTAATTTGAGTTTTACTCACCTGTGAAGTCGGGATGTGATCACTACAGAAGGCGGAATTCTAATGATGAAGTCAATCGGAAAAGCCCATTTTATTTACTCAATGAAACAAAAGTGGGCAAGGCCTTCGGAAAGAGTTGTCAACAAGTTAATCGGATTTCACCAGAATTCTAAAACCTGCTGTTACACGTCCAGAAATATTTACTTGAAAATATCGACATAATTTGACAGTTTAGCTATAAATGGAAAATGCTTTTGAAACTCATTCACACCCAAAATATTTATCCCTCAACAATGTTCACAATGGTTTTGGCAGCTTATGTCTACGCCACGTTTTCGGGAAGTTTTAAAATTTCTCTTGTTTCCTTTGTTGAAAGTGTCAGATTTGTATGATTAATCGGAAAAGACTACGTCACACTCGATATCATGGCGACATTTGTTACAAAGTGCAAATACTGCGACACATTCTACTACCAATCAGAGTAGGCGTGTCTAAAGGGCACGCGCCGAAATAATGTACTTACGGTTGACCCTATTTTCTTCCAATTGATTTATTCAAAGAACGGAAAAGATGTCACATCTGGAATTTTGTCTCGAGACACCACTCAAATATTTTTCAATATATATATCATTAAAACTTCACTTTAAAAAAAAAAATAATATACGTGTCAAGTGACTATTAACAAATCGTTATAAACGTGGTTGGAATTGTAAATAAATTTATCAAGACACCGAAGAGACGATTAGATTGGATGTGAAGATTTATATGGACATCGGTCAATTTCTTAATTTTTTCATTAATTCCGACAATGACTTTTTCATAGTGGCTGATTGTGGCCTAGTTACAGAACTGTGCCATATTAAAAGATTGTAATTCCTGCATCGTACATGGCGATGCTGAGCACATATCTGGAACTTACCGTCTTATTCGATACTTATTGTACATTGTCTCCAATTCTTTGTGTAGTTTTATCAAAATATTATATTTGAAGTTACTGCTGAGTGTGAAACACTCGCTATGCTACAGTAATTTCAAAACAAAAGCTGAGTGATTGAGGGAGATTTTCGAATTTGGCCGCCTTCTTGCTACCCTTATGGACAAATAAAATTAGCTTTTACATGTTACTGAGGCGCGAGGTACGCATTTTTGATAATTAAAGAGCTCTGAAAGTTTACCAAACAGAATTGATAATTGGAAGTTAAAACCGATAAGTGCTAAAACTTGAAATTACACATTTTTGTTCAGTACTCTTCTGTATAGTTATATATATGGACAACGTAGTAGACTAGTAACGATACATAACACTGCATCTGATTGTGGCCATGTAACGCCTCGCCTTTGACAAAGGCAAGAACATCGCCAATTTCTTTGTCGAGAATACCGGGGTCGAGAATATCGATATAGTTGTATTTTGGCGATACTAGGCCACAATTGGCGAGGGCAAAGGCGAGAATGTTTCCAGTTAATAAATGACACGATTTGCCAACTGTAGGCTACCCAATCTTGACATAGTAAGTGGACGTAGGCTTTCCGTTATAGGGATATATATATCCTGCGAAATAGATGCGAGAATGTCATTACGGATTGTCATACGGATAATTTCTTTGTTATTCGCCATCTTGGCCTGGCTGAGAATATCCCAATTTTTTTCAGAATATCGCCAACTTCTTGGCCATGCGCTACGATTATTGGTGGGATCGAGACGGTCGAAATTTGAATGGTTTGACGAAACTATATTTGGGCGGAATCAGCTATTGTATTCGTTTTAAAACGACGATCAAACTAAAGACTTGAAAAACTAATCGAAGGTCTCAAATAGGCGTTAAATCATTTTTACCAGCGAGCTCTTCTAGTTGATGCCTTCAAACCCTTTTGTGTGCTGTATAAGTAGGCTACTGGTGTCATTGACATTATTCAATACAGCTTTAATGAGAGGTATTAGGTCAACAGATGTTCATTTGAACAATGGCGTAATCTTGATTTACCCACTGCTTAAAATGCATATTTATCTGTATTGATGTGCTGAAAAACAGCATCTAGCGAAATCCATACGTAAGTATAGTTTAACAATAGTCCTAACAATAAGTAAATGTACCATACTTTTAATCTACAATCCCTAATGTCAAAATACCAACTTACAAGGTATTGCATTCACTCCTGGCTGACCCGCTTTAATTTCGGGGTGAAAGAACGACGTATAGAGAGGTTAAACCAAGCGAAAACCTTTGACGAGGTTCTAAAATGACGGTCGATGTCTTTGTCACGTTACTATAACCGATGAGGAGGTTTTAAACACTATTGTCATCCGATAAAGCTAGTAATCGTCGTAATTTCTCTTTGTTTTACAAGTGGCAGTTCAGAAACTCTCTTTGCACAGTCGGAAAGAGTAGATTGGTAAACTGTAAACAATATGTGTTTAATTATAA
Organism: Katharina tunicata; assembly: GCA_032466195.1. Classification (NCBI taxonomy): domain Eukaryota; kingdom Metazoa; phylum Mollusca; class Polyplacophora; order Chitonida; family Mopaliidae; genus Katharina; species Katharina tunicata. The sequence continues at coordinate 12,413 of JAVFBZ010000434.1, forward strand.
ACATATTTTGTCCCCACTTTAAAAACACTTATTCAAATAAAACGCTTTTCTGTCTCAATAAAAACACTTTTTGTGTACTAAACACTTAAGTGCTTTAAAACTAACACTTTATAAACACATTTGGCCATACTCTCACTTTAAGTTTATGTTTATGTTTATTCAATTCTTGCTCATACAGACCATCTGGTCCATTTACAGAGAAGATAACAAGGACATAATATATTTACAATAAATGTAACAGATAAAA
>JAVFBZ010000445.1:0-12658 GCA_032466195.1 Katharina tunicata
CTTTACCTGGTTCAAGGTTGAAACCCAATGGATACAACGTTTGAAGCGTTTTAATCCAATGAGCTTCTCTCTCCAAGAGTTTCCGTTTGGTTTCCTCTTCAGAAGGGAAAACAGAATTTTTTTCAATCGGCATGATTTAAAAAAAAAATAAAAAAAATTCTTGTTTCCATTAGACTCACACAACGATATATCAGCAGAATAGCCTTAAGAACAGCGTAATAATTAATCCCTTACTGAACAACAGACAAACTGTATAGATCGCAACGTGTCTGGAGGCAAGCTTCTACATTTGGTAACCTCACATTGTGGATTATTATTAGACCGTAAGAGAACATAAACAAATGTGCAATATCCTGCGGTTAAACATCACCTTTTAATTTCAATCTAAAAGCAAAATGTCAGTTAAATGCAGGTTTTCATCTGAGAAAGTGTGCGATATCAAAAGGGCTGAAAAAAGCCCACCATACAATAACATATTTTATAGTTGTTTTACTTGATGACAGAAAATCGCCTTAAAATAGTGCTGGTATAAGTCACGTCATATGATGCACGAGATTTCGTGAGATGCATTCCAATTCCGGGTACATGCTACTTTTGTTTTAATTATAGCATCACACGAGAAGTTAAAGAGATGACAATTGTACTGTCCGGTCCTATAACTGCGCCAAAGCAAAAGAAAAAACCGTTCTGAAAGACCTCTATTCCAAACATATACTGCCAGTGTTTCAAGGATGAAACGAGACTTACTGCCTCATACTGCCAACTATTTTTGGACTAGGCTGTTCAAGATCTTTCAATTTAACCCTGCACTATTTGTGATTGGTCTTTCAGTTTAATATGCTTTCAGCACCAAAAAATCAGTTGGTTTGGGCAAATGAGAACCTAGGTTCCTAAAACTGTTTGCAGATTTTTTTAAAAATTTTAATTCAAATTTATTAGTTTTGGATTCAAACAGATAGTTTCCACAATTGTAGTTATTTGGTAAAGTTATTCCTGTATATAAAAATGGAAATGATGCGGTTAATTATCGGCCAATATCGATATTGCCAGCGTTGCCAAATATTTTAGGGAAGTAAATACTTTAAGACACACGATTTCGAGTTTCATTGTCAGTCTGGATTGAGACCCGGAAATTCCTGTCAGAGTGCTCTATTATAACCTAACAAAACCTGGAAAGCATCTATAGACTAATGAAACTTGATTGGGTCTGTTTTGAAGGATGTATGAACCGGTTTTGATCCAGTACATACAATTACTTTTAAACTGTCAACCTAAAAGTGTTCAACGAAAATTCATAAATTGTTTGGTTCATATTTATGGAATAGGCAACATGCAACTACGCTTTTATGTGACAAGCGAAACACACTCAATTAAATGCGGGGTGCCACAATGCTCTGCGTTTCATAATTTGTATGACTGATATTGACTGGAGAATAAAAAATAATAATGTACGATTCTACACCCTTTATAACTGGAAACTCTATCTAATATCTATATAGTATCGTGATACCGACAGTACGCTCAATTTAACCAATTATAAATCATTCCAGTTGACGCCTCATGCATCTTGAGGGTAGGCTGAAATTACTGATTTTATAGTCAACCTGACCGCATAAATCTTTATCTTTATTATTTTGTATGGAAGAAAGTATCGATAAAAGCAACGTTTCTAGCTCAATCAGACAAATTTATCTATTTCACTGGTGATTATCATTGTATTCAAGGGTATTTCACTAATATATATGACGCTTTTGCGTTGGCGGTGTATGGTTGAAAACCAGGATGAAACCTCGTAAAGTCAACCGGTGATCTCTGCCGCCTCCGAAAACTTCCCTTATATACCTAAGGACGATAAGGGATTACCCAATACAGTGAAGTGAACTCAGCTGATTTCATAATACAGTCAATTAAAAGAATAGGATTAGTGTTGTGTTATTCAGAACATTCCGTATAAATAATAATATGAATAATATTTGAAGAACCCTTACCCGTAGTGAGTGGTCGTTTATACCCCATAAAATTGGTTGATAGATTCCAATCTGTTAATTTATCTTTCTCTTTTATCAAACTGGTATATATTATTAAGGTATTTGTTGTTTTAATTTTTTTAATACCAATTTTATCATACAAAGATTGTTGATACAATTTCCCATGGCCTTAGTTAAACTTTTACGTGCAATGGAAACACACTTATTGATTTAAATTGTGGTATACGGACTGTTTTAAGAGCACGTGTTGGTTTTTAAATGCACTTTTCATAGTCCTACCGACAATAATATGTGGAAATATATTGACTATTTATAATTTCGCAAGTTACAATGACTTTTGTTTTTTCTTGCAGGTTTTTGTTTTCGCTCCTTGAAAAGACTTCTAAATGCCTGTCAAACAAGTCCTTTATAGGTAGGTAGGATTTAATATGAACCAAATGTTGGCCTACATCTAGTAAGAGACCACTTCGTTTGCTCGTCTCGACCTTGAACAGATTTTACGTCTTTACCAATGTACTTCATAGGATCCACCGTAGTTAATGCCTTATGGCATCGTTATTTGCTAGCGAGAATTGAGGTGATAATTTCCTCCGGGCTATTCCCTGCTTCCTTTACCCTTGATTACGGTGACCGCCATTACATAACCTAGGATCGGGTTGGATACGTAAAACCCCAATTACAACATCCAGTAGGTATGTTAAAACGGCAATCAAAACACCCTGCAGGCATGAGCAAGCAAGTAACTAAGTGTCGAAAATTAATGAATATATGGCAACACTATCTGGTCTGTTTCGAACACAATATGTGGGTAAGATCATCGACAGGAGTCGAGGTGTTTGTTTCTAAGCCTTGTTAAGCTCGCTTTCCGTGGGAACTGTGAGCATGACTCATACTGCTCCCCAACATTAACATTCAAATGAGTACTGTTCAAGTAGTAATGGTGCTGTTAAACAGTCCAGAATGCACTTAATGCAAGGGGCAAGATGCAGACGCGTGACGAAACTTGACATTAAAAACAAAAAACAACGTTTAGATCGATGACAAGAACAGTGCTGACAATGTCGGCCTTTGCATAGCTTAATAATAATTCAAGATATTCTATGTTTTTTTATAATAGCATAAAAGTGAAATAACCTGCAGTGTGAAACACCATTCTATTTCTGCTATATGTACACCAGGCGTTTAGCGTGAACTATCGATATTCAACATATTGAGCATTTAATGATTATGTTTGTGAGAGAGGGAATGTGAATCAATTGGTGGCACAAGGGCTCACATAAATGATCGCCAGCCACCATCAAGTCCAAAGGCCAGCTGTCTGTTAATCAATGGAATGCAATCTGCTTCTCAAAAACAACTTCTCTTTGCCGGTAAGTAACCGAACTTTAGAAAACAATGCTGCAACATCCATAGTTTTATCGTCTTCATTGTTTATCCTTACATTTAATAATACCCCGAATAATTTATATGACGTTGAAAGTCAGATTTGTTAAAAATGCTTTCACGGATAAAGATTTTTTAAAATAAAAAAAATAAAAGTCTTTAAAATGCGTTCTCGTTGCTTTATTGACTTTGTCTAAGAGTTAAATGGTTGCTTTGAGTAACCTTTATGTCCAGCAAACATTTCTATTCAAAATCTCACAAACTATCGCTTGAAGAAAACGCGATTATCTATATTTAAACCTTTATTTTCCTCTTTTGGTCTAAATACCCCAAACGATAAGTCAAGGAGAGAAGTCAATACGATGCACTTGGTGATGCAAATAATGACAATTACTTTACAAGATCAGTCTACTTCTCAACGAGTAATTCTTTCGTAGATAGCGTAAACTAGGACTCTTGTCACAAATATCTCGATTTATATTCAACATAAATCTGTGTTGAACTATAGGATCGAATAGCACGCAAAGACGCACATTTCCACTCAGTTCAAAACTGCCCACAAGGTGAAATCGGTAGATAGTCAAACAAGATCAACAATTACTGTTTTGACTGCTTGACACAACTGGTGTAATCTAGTGACTATAAAATGTGTCCATCAGTATAATTTCGTTGGTATGTCAAGGGCAGAATCTTAAATGAAATGCCCTGTTGTGTGATTGGATATTGTTCACACCTTTCATTGGAGTGCTTCATGTAGGGCCTCGAGCTTGAATCTTTCTCAATTATAGCCCACGCTAAGAGACATCGAAGGAGCACAAACGAACAGATAAGGCAACTGATTTTATGTGGATTTATTTGTTCTTAAAACAGAAAAAAGAGTACGTATTATTAGTACTTTAATGCACATTAATTGATATATTGAAATGTAATTAATAATAATACTTATCTTTATTTTTCTTCGCAACCTATTCCACCAGTTACGTTGATCTTACATCTTACAAATGTACATGACAGGAACGAAAATACACAAATATGACGATTTTTACAAAGTTGAAAAAAAGATATACATGCATATCTAAATGTATAAATTGATAAAGATATGACATTGATGTCTATATTCTATAAAAATAATTAATGTATTATAAACACTGTAAAAGGTGTTTGTAAAAATTATTTTTAAAACACTGTATAAATGACAAGATTTTAGATTTAACGGAAGGCTATGCCACAGAGAAGCTCCGTTGAAAGAGAGACCATTTTTTAACAATTCTATTCTTATTTTAGGTATACAGAAATTGTTGTTCACAGTAGAAAGAAGAGTATGTGATTTTGAACTGCTCCGTACAAACAGATCATTTAAATACGGCGGACATTCGTTATTGTTTGATTTTTTGTTAGATTGGAGCTAATCTATTTATATGACGGCGTGCCAGCCCAATCGGTGAAGGAAACCACCATATACGACGCTGGCAACATGCACGACAGGACAACACATTTACGTAATATTAACAAAACAGAACACCACAACAAATCGGCATCCTTTGGCCCTGAGCTCAGAGAGCACCAGGGCGCAGCAGGCTCCCACGCAACCGCCCGACGTTTTGTCGTTAATTATTTATATTATTTATATTTTTGTCATTTTATAAATCATACCAACACGTTAATGTCCGTAAATCTGAATATTGTAATCCTTTAAATTGTATTGCAACATTTTATATCTGGAGCTAATTAGAATACGTTCTGGTTATCTCAATCCCAGTAAAATAACATTAAATATTAAAAACCCAAAAGTTAATAGGAAATTTGTAAATGGTGCATTTTAGCAGAAGAAAGTGTTTTCTGTTTTTATATACCCGCTTTCGTGTTATGGCAATATCCATGTCTGCCCGTTTCGTTTTAAAGTTATTGAGCGGACAAGGTAATTTGGACAATTTGGACAGCCAAATTACCTTGTCCGCGCAATAACTTTAAAACGAAACTTTGCAGAAAATTATGCTTTGACAAATGTTACGTATATCTGGCAGTGTGTCGTGACCTAGTCAAGGCCATTGTGCCAAGATCAACGCCATGTTATGCTTGTGATTGTGTTTTTTCTTCATTCTTCATTACCCTTCATTTCTGACAATCACCAATCAATCACCGCCGTCATATAAGTAAAGTTCCCTTCACTACCCACGATAAACACCAATCAATCAATTAATCAATTCATCCATCTCAACCCACATCCTATCCTGCACCACAGCGCATGGTCTTATCTCTACTATTTCTCCACCCCACTTTAGGTGGTGGAGTATAAATTTTAGGTGGCAAACCGACGCCTAGTGGCAGGTGTATATCCTGCGTCCGTTTGCCGGTGGCTGATTTATAGTATATGTGTACATTAGTGGCATTTTAGAAGCTGGAAAAACTAAGACATTTCATATGGATAACAACATCTACAATTTATTAGTCACAACGTTTCTATCCCATTTCAGAGATCGTTTTCAAGTGGTCTTCACGTGGCCTTCCACTTGAAAACGATCTCTGAAATGGGATAGAAACGTTGTGACTAATAAATTAAAGAAGTTGTTATCCATATGAAATTCTGAAATGTGTATGTGTACATAGTTTATATGTTTCCGTGTGTAAAATATATACTATTTAATTTCGTCTAAGCATAGTTTTAATGACCCACAATTAAAGGTCTCGGAGACAGGGTTCAGGTGGAAGGAAACCTTATTTTTCATTTCATTTATTCATCAGAAATATATAAATAAACCAATTCTGTATAGAAACATAGGATAATAAATATATATAAAATAAATGAAAGGGAAGTATTTTCCGATTTCTTAGAAATGAATCATGCCAAGTTCACAAGGAAGTCACATGTCACCTCACTGAACTATTTTATATCTATGATGAATTTTATCACCAGGCCTAACTGCGCATACCTTAGCTAGGCAGACTTTACAGAGAAATCGAACAAATAGTGTCAGTGAAGGGAAACCTTTGAAGTTAATACAACACGATACCAGGTCAAGTTCAGCCTTTAACTTAATATTCCGCAGGCCGTTAAATCACATATAATGATTATCGCCTTCCTGCTACAAAATCTTGAGAGAAAAATCTTATCATCAACCACATAAAAGTGCATTTGTATTAACAGTATCAGTTGTCTATGCGCATGCGTTGTTTACACCTCATGAAATGCCAAGGAGAGTAAGACGGGTGGTACTGGTGCAATCTTCTTTTTGAGAGTAGGAGGAATAGCGTATATAAAACGGAGATAAATCTCTTAAAATCTAGCCACCATGTTCATTCATCCTGTTACATTGATGTTTCTAGTAATGTTCTTGCGCTGCACAGGATAAGCGGACTGAAGCCTAAGACATTGAAATCTGTAAAGGGTGTAAAGGGTCTCGTTTTATCTAAATTTGGTAAATTGAGAGATTATTTGGTAAATTGAGAGATTATTTGGTAAATTGAGAGATTATTTGGTAAATTGAGAGATTATTTATTTGTTCCAAATTATTTACATTTCTTACGAATTGGGATTGAGCAAGCTCTCCTAAAGGTGCTTTTTTCTCGCTAACTGTTTCGCCCCTAATATTTGCGTTTTCAAATTTTGTACATAACGTTTGGTGAATAAACTCAATCAATCAATCTTTAAACAACAATCGACTGATTAAAGTGTACTTGTTAATTCTGGGATATTTAGTGGATAAGTAGATCAATGTCTAAAGCAGATCAACAAAGCATGTGCGAGGAATATACAGAAGGTCCTATATGTCTCTCTTGCTTTTTGCTAGATTATAGAATGATGCGCTTTGTGCCATAAATGGAAATTATTTCACTTCTCATAATTGAAATTCTGTTGTTGGCTTAAACATATTTTTTGAGTTCCACTGATTAGTTTCGTATAATACACAAATAGTGTAACCCAGAAAAACTCATTGTTCAGCCTAATATTTCGGGACTTTATTTTGCCATCGTCAGGAGTGTGTTTCACACGTTTAAGGAATGTCTGTTTGTTTGATTGAGTTTGGTTTTACGCCATATTTTCATATGAGGCGTACCAGTCCAATCGGTGGAGAAAACCACTCCAAATGACACTGACAACATACGAGACACCCTGATACACTTACAGAACTTAAAACAAGACATCACAATTACAACTCGGCTTCCTGATTCCCCTTAGCCCAGAGTGCAACAGGGCACAGAAGGCTCGCACCCAACCCACACCCTCAAATTGTGGTACATTCACAATTTCACCTTGAAACTGTTTCAAAACTGACCCACACAAAATAGAGGACTGCAGTGTAAATACAGCATCCAGTCTTTTGGTACAATTTTAAATTAATCTTTTGATTTTAAAAATGGTGTTAATTATAACTATATATGATGTAAGTAAAAAAGCTTCTCGTTTTCAGAATTTGTTGAGTGTTAGTATGAAACAGTAGAATTGATTTAAGTTCATGCTGTTGTTAACGGTGTACCCGGACAGGATTTAGAAGGGTATCAAAATCGATTTCACCTAAATTAAGATATCTTGTTGTATTTGGCAGGCTTTTAGAGAAAGTACTTTCCATTATATATTCACCATATTACTAAAGTTTCAAACGTAGTTTACGGCGCCTGTGGGAAGAATCGAACTGACTTTTCATGCGAGCTTTTAACTATCCTGTAGTACGTCCCTCCTATAAACTTCAGCTTGTGACACTTATTTTTTGCTTGATAGAGGTTTTATGCCTTTTTTTACTCATAAAACGGCATGTAACTCCAATCGGCAAAGTAAACCATCCTCAATACCACTGGCAACCATCAAGACTATGCAAAAGGGCTAGACTTTACATTTCCCCCAATTCCATAAATTATTAATGCTATTATCTATACTTATTTGTATATTTATACGTTTACATATGGTGGAAACTTGCTCAAACATATTATTTACTACTTTTTTCTCCTTCTGTTCTGCTTAAGTTTTTTCAGAGTTGAATTTAGGTAACTTTACTGTTTGAATCCTCAGTGTATGTTTATTCATTTGCGTACACGATACAGGCCGAGTGCTTACTGTTTACTTGTTTCAAAAATATGCTTCTAACTATAAAAACAAAAACACTGCACCGTACAGTTTGATGTTTTACGCCAGTGTAGAAGAAACGACAAACAAGATAAATGTAAATAAAGACGGACATTTTTGTCTGAATGAAATACGACCAAAAAGTAGCTGCATAAATGAGGACATATAATTAAGAGGGAGGGAAACAAAAAGGTCAAGTCATAGCCAAATCAAAGATCCTACCAAATTATTAACAAAAGTTTTTTGGATTATCCACTGAGAGCCACTTAATTGTTTATACTGTAAGTAAAATGTATATTGGACTTCATTTGCTTCATATTGGACTTCATTTGCTTCATATTGGACTTCATTTGCTTCATTTGCTGTAGTGATCATGTCAAATAAAATGTTAAAAGCGAGATATTTTTATCTTCATGAAATACAAAAATAAAACATGGCATGACCATAAGTCCACCATCATTTTACTTTCAGTACCAACAATTGAAGTGGTTTTCAGTGGAACATCACGTCAGATTGAATCATTGTACCAAATTAATCTTATGATAGGTGATTTACGTTTAAGCAGACCATGCCTTTTCTTTAATGTATTTCGTCTTTCTACATCAGAATGTATTCATTGTGGCGAGTATTATTATACACGAATGTTTACAAACAATTTCCAAAAGCATACAACCTATCGACAGATCTCGATGAGCTGCACAAACGACACGAGCGACCAAAACAACCTACCCATACATTTACCATCGAGTAAACACAAATTGACTGATACAGTAAACTTTACATTCTTTACCCAAGAAAAAGTAAGATATTATGAGTGAAGTAACATTGATAAGAATTACTGTTAAGATTGTTTGTTTGTTTAATTTGGGATTTTACCTCGCACTTAAGGTTGTTTCACTCATGTGACGGCGTGCCAGCCCAATGGGCGAAGAAAACAACCGACACAGGCAAAATAAAAGACACCACAGAACGAAAAACGTGCAACCACAACAAATCGTTTACAAAAGCTATATACAGCATGGAATAAACTTACTGTTACGAGACTCTCGACAGTGGTTGACACAATCTGACCCAAGGACAAATTTAATTTCCATCCAACCGTCTCGAAAGGTCAATTTAGTAGAGAAACTATCAAAATTAGAATCGTAATAAGTTGAAAACCGAATCATGCCCTGGGTTCTGCTTTTCATGTTGTTAATTTGTTTGCCTGTCTTTGTGCCGCTTCCATCCTGAGGGTTTCGCTGAGTACTACTTTGTCCGATAGCAGAAGTATTGAGTAAATTAGGCCCCAGTGTGTAGAAATGTTTTTTTTTAACCTCATTAAAGAGACATCTTCAGGGTAGACTACCGATGACACATTGCCTATGTGTGATCGCAATGGTTTCGACCATATACTTTTTTTTATCAAAACATCCTTTTCAAAACATTCCACTTGTATCTGGATTATCTTTTTTCGAAAGACGTTTGTTGGGTTTTGCATCCTTACATTCTAAATGTTAGCTAAAAGATAATTATCCAACGGATATTGGTTCAAATTTATGTTTGACATCCCAGAAAAAGGGCAATTTATAACACGAATAAATTGAGTTGGAATTGGCTTGAAATAAAGGCGTTTCTTATACAATTATATCAAATTCCAGTGTGAACGATGTCCCTTACGTTCTTTATGTATTGTTTGGCAATGTTTAAAACACAAATAGCCGAAAATAGTATCATTCGCTTAGAGAATACTAACTGATCAAAAAACGTCCCAGCTGTCGTTTACAACAGAGCTTTGGAATAACACCGGATACCAGTAAAAGTGCTTTCAATCCCAAAATGTACAGTTTCGGAGAGCAGCAGAACTATAAACACGGGACTTACTGTCTTTTCGTGACTATTTCTGCCTTTTATCTAGTTTTCCTAGGGAAATAAATAGTTCAATGCTAAGGCTATCCATTGTTGGCCTAAATGCTTCTACAATTTGTTATAACGATTACGCATTAGAAAACCTATGGTTTCTTCAGTCAGTGCCCGCGTTACATGCGTTGTGAACGCAGGCAAGTTTAGCTACTTATTTATTCTCAAGACTCGTGATTCATTAATCTATTTCCGGACCAACTTTTGTTGCTCTTGTAACTGTATTAACGTGTTGTTCTGGTGTAATATAACAGAGAAACGCTAAAATACAAATATAAACACGTTCCCGTGTTAAATACCCGAAATGAGAAACGCTCATTTAGGCTTAACGCCTACAATGTGTTGTTGTTATACCCAGGAATTATTCGCTTGTGTGCCATGAAATGGAACTTATTGCAAAACTAAGAATCAAATCGTCGCATGTGCACGTTTGGTTTAATGTTTTGTTTGACGTGCAATAGAAACCATGGTTGTACCAATCTGGGTGCTTGTATTGTTGCCTCTTTTGCCGCGTAATATTTCATGCACGTGGCATATGGTTAGCTGGACACAAAACTAGCCTCTTTGCCATTATCCATTTTGTCAACGGGCAGACGCAGTCCAATGTTTACACACCGTATTATTTTCTTGCCCTATCTGTTTTTCACTTGTACATTGTTTTGAGTATCGTTGGAATGAATGTGCTATGGTGCGATAAAAAAAAAAAAAAAAAAAAAAAATGTCTTCCCATTGTATAAATGCGTCCTTCGTTTCTACATATGAACGAATGTATCTGATTACATTGAGAGCTATGTATATATGTTTTAGTTTTTATTTATTTATTTTTATTTTTTGTTGTTGTTTTTGTTGTCGTTGCTTAAACTTTCAATATTCCTTTAATCACCGGCCTTAAAGTTAAACTTATTTATCAATGTCTTCTAATTGGGATAGAACAAGTCCCTTATTGGGACTTTATTCGCGCCATGTCATGCTTTTATATTTATTTATGGAATTCATTTGTTCATAGGGTGAATAAAAACCAAACCAAAACAATTACTGCTTAAAGTGTAAATGTTTAGCTAAATAATATTAGATAAGAAGGCTAAGTTGGCTAATTCTTGGCACCTTAGACAGTACATGGTCAATAAAAGATTGACAAGAACGTGTCGCCTAAAGAGAATTAACAGATCCTTCAATTAGTATAATAGACTTTACAAGTTAAAACGTGACAATGACACAACGTAGAAAAAATGCTTCGAAAAAAGAGGAATCTGAGTTAAAACTAGAAACAAATTTTCACGTCTGTCAACGCAATAAAAGCCATGATCCATCGCTCTTAACCCTGCAATTCGTGTTTCGAAAACACTGAACTACATTTATTACGCGCCTCAACTAAACGATAGAAATTTAGAAGAGGGATTCAAAGTGTAAAGTAAAGGTAAACCAATAATGATGCCAAACGACATACCAATATGACTGTCTGAAAACTTCATGTAAAAAACAAGAAACACACCACACAATGCATGCAAAATGCGGATTTAAATCCCACTCATGAGAAAACAACCATCACTGGTGATTTAATGCCACGATTGATAGCAGAAGATGGTAGAAGTGCATTCGACAGTATTTAATTAAGCATGTCAGGCTATTAATCAAGACTGTCACCATTCAACCAATCCTGAAAAAAATTGATTTGAACAGAAGCGATCTTCTCACTCCAGGTCAAGCAGTACGGACGAGTCTAAAGAAAGACAAGCGCATACTGAGCACTGCCATACCCTTTGCAGAAAGCCTCTAGATACGAGAATCGGTGTAACTGCAGGGACGACGCGTAGTTTTTTTATATCAGCGAAACAGCTCTACGCCGCCACCCTCACACTTCTGGGATTCATACGCGACATGAACACTGCCTCCCTTGATACTTTACTGTCAACCACGACAGGGCTCTGGTGAAAGCACCAATGATTGTGGTTCCCGGTGCTCCTTGTCTTTCTCAATATATTCAATGTTTCCAGACCAGCAGTGTTTCCAGGCCAGTTACTCTTATTTCAGCTTCGTGGGTGGTTTGGTGCGAGCCTTCTGTGCCTTAGTGCTCTGACATAAGGGGCACCAGGAGGTCGATGGGTGTTCTGTTTTTTGTCGTGTTAAGGTGTTGCGGTGTCTTTGTGTTGCCATCGTCGTTTAAAACGGTTGCCTTCGCCGATTGGGCTGGCACGTTGTGAGTGTATTAACCTTAAGTACGGCATAAAACCCCAAACAAACAAAAACAAACTTCAAAGACATGACGACTGAGATGGATTTTCAACTTCTGGATATATTGGTAAGCGACGTTTCGATCTAGATACTAAGA